>PVKU01013714.1:0-27230 GCA_004027475.1 Anoura caudifer
AAGGTGGAGAATGTGGGTGGGATGGGGTGCGCAGGGTGGAGGGGAATAAAGGGGGGAAATGGGACAACTGTAATAATATAATCAATAAAACATTTTTTAAAAATTTTTAAAAACTACAAAAATCAGTTTCTTTGTAATTCTACTTATTTTTTATGTATTTAAGCATATTTTTGAGGAGAGATCTGTGTCTTTACTCAACTTTGCTTTGGACTGCACACTGAAAAACATTAAGACAGCCAGGAAATGGTGAAGCTGCCCTCCAAATGTGTCTGCCAGAAACTTTGAACACAAGGCCCCTCTGTGGGGCAGGCTGGGGTCTTCTCAATTTCCAGGCACACCCTGTCTTGTCCATGCTATATGTACGATCTCCCACCATTCCTTCATATTATTATTCAGGTCAATGGGGAGAAGAAGAGGAGGAGGGGAAGGAGGAAGAGAAGGAAAGCAACATGAACTCTGATGGTAGGCTCTGTCATTGACCTTGCTCTTTCATATGACTTGTTCACAACTCCATCTAGTATGTAGAAGACTAGAGAGGCCAAGGATTTTGTTCAAAGCCACACAGCTAGTGAGGAGTGGATCCAGGGCTGAAGCCCAGTCTGTGGAATCCTAGACCACTGGTCTACACTGCTCCATGTCCCCTCATCTCTAACAGCAGTGCCCATCTCCAAGAGCCCACATGGTCTCTTCCCTTAGCTCCTTAGCAGCCACCCTCCCAATTGTAATCACACCTAAGTTGTCTTATCTTTGTTTTTATCCAAGATAGTTTATACTATGTAAGTCTCATTGTTTCAAAACTAGGCAAAAGTTTTACGAAGAAGTCCTAAGTCAAAAACATCTGTCTATGGGACTTGAGTAGGAGACTCCTTTCTTGGTTGATGAGTGAATCGGTTAAAATGAGCTAGGTTGTGCTGCAGCAAAAAGTGACCCCAAAAGCTCAGTGACTTGACAATAAAAAAATCTTCATGTCTCTCTCATCTAACATGTCCATCAGGGCCAGCCATGGCTGTGTTCCGTGCCTGTTCTTTCTGGACCTGGGCTGCTAGAGCAGTCACAATCTGGGACATTGCCTTGACAGAGGGAAGGGAACATGGCTCTTAACTCTTCTGCTTGGAAATGACTCATGTCATGTCTGCACACATTTCATTGGCCACATTAAGTCAAAATATGATGTGATTGAGGAAGGAAGGAGCATTTTCCTTTGGGGAAGAGGAGTGGATATTCCAGTAAACAATTCAACTAGCAAGGAAAAAGGCCCATAAAAAGGTGCTGCCTTTTGACTACAATCTCTAAATGTCTGCAGGTTTGACCTCTAATGCATCAATCACATGTTTACAAGACTGGCCCTTGTTTCCTTTCATTTGTATGCATCACAATCTTAACAACTGTTATGATGACAAATTATCTTTTAAAATTATTGAAAAGGTGCCACTTTAGAGAATGTGTTTAGAGAAAAAACTACTCTCCCCTGTTCCCTTCTCCCTGCAATTCAAGTAGCGCCTTCAAGACTCAGGCACTCCTTGGTCATATGCTCCATTATCCCAACAACAGCCAGGGGCACAGAGTGGCTATTCAACCCAGGCAGAACCACTTGCTCAGAAATGCTGCTGATAAATGAAGACTGTGTCTGCTCGACCAATGCAGGGAACAGCAAAGCAGCAAACAATTCCTAAACCCTGTTCTCTAATGAAGGGACTGCACTGGGCTAATCTTTGTCCGCTCTGAATTTAACCACCATGTGGAGACAGACTGCTGATGAGGCAAGATGGATTAGCAGAAGGAACTGAAGAGCTGTGTCACCAAAGTGGTTTCCTTCTTTCCCTTTGATTAATGAAAAGGATGTCTCACTTTCATCTCAGAGAGGTCATGTTGGAGAAATGTTAATGATGTCAACAGGTGATGGATTTTCTCATACCTTCATTCGCCGAACCATGCCAGATCAATCAATCCCCTTGGAGGTGGATGGGAGAACTGCAGGAACAAGGCTGTTAAAATAAACTTGCTGAGATGACACCATGTAACGGGATGGTGGAGAAGTATGATGGTATAGTGTGTTCATGTGTGTGTGATAAGCTCATATGCAGTTTTTTTATTATGTTTTTGTTTTGCTAATTTTTCCCAACATTTTATTGTAAAAGTTTAAAAATGCACAGCAACATTGATTCATTAACATTTTACTCAATTTGATGTATTATATATCTCTTCTCCATCCATTCCTTATCCATCCATTAAACCATCCTATTTTTAGTTCATCTCAAAGTCAACTGCAGACATCAGTATACTTCTTCCTAAGTACTTCAACATGATTCCCATTAACTAGAGTTCAATTTATTCATATATTTTTGTATACAATTCACATACATTGAAATACATACTTTTTAAGTGTACATTCACTAGGTTTTGACAGTGCTTGAATCATTATAACCCAACCCCTTACAAAGATGCAGAATGTTATTACCATGCCTAAAATTTTCCTCATTCCCTTTCCAGTCAGAAGCTGCCCTTGTTGTGGGTTAATTTTGCTTGTTCTAGAATTTCAAATAAATGGATGTATGCCATGTGTGCTTTTTTGTATCTGGCTTGTTCTGCTCAGTTCAGACCTTTCGAGATGTGTGTGTGTGTGCGCGCGCGCATGTATCAGAAATTCATTGCCTTCCATTGCTGAGTTATATTTTATTGAATAAATATATCTGTTTAACTCACCATCTACAAGAAAACTTTTAGAATTAAGCATTGAGTTTTAAAGAACATATATTGATTGTTGTTATAATTTGTTGACATCTAAAAATTGGGAGGTTTCATGTAAAAAATCTGAATTTTTGGTTCCTTTTGAGAATCTGAATATTGGGCAACAGTGAGCTCACCTTTCAACAATGGTCTGGGCTGAAGGACATCTGCCAACCTCAGATGGGACATGTGCTCTCATCACTTCCTGTTGTATACCAAATGGACAACTTCATTCATTTATGCCACCTGTTTATCCCTTGACTCCTGTTAATAGCAACCAAGTGCTCAAAAGTCATTATAGAATGAATTAATGAAGGAGTGAGTAAGTGAACAAAGTGGGATTTCATTGGTTATATTGTGCCAGAGATCCTGTATTACAGCATATATGAGTCCTAGCTTTGGAAACAGTTAACACCCGATACTTGTGTGTGGGTTATCTCATAAGTTCCATTTCCATTCACTCTTTTCTTATGTAATATGGGGATAAAAATACTAATTTATCAATTGATGAAATAACCTATTTAAGTTGCCTATCACAACCAGAATGGTAGTTATAATCATCAGTATCTCCATTATTATCATCAAGTGGTTCCCCACAAGAGAGGAGGAAAACCCAATTTTTATTTTATCTTTCCAATGTGGCAATTTGAAACCACTGAATTCTGAAGGAATATGAATGCACCTAAGAGTGGGGAGGAATTTCCTGATACTTATGCCTTTCTTTCTAATGTCACCATCTCAAGCAAGAGTTTAGTCCCAAATAGAACCATCACAAAAACCTTGAATCTTATCAACTGAACAGATACTTCCTTTCTTGTGTTTTGGGGGTTTGGGACAAAGAGCACTGGAGAGCTCCAAAGGCCAAATATATAGTCCAAAGGGTAGAGAATTACAGAAGACGAAATCCAGAAATAGACTCAAATACATACATGATGTTAATATATGATGGCATTGCACACATATCACTGGGAGAAAGACAGATTGCTCCATAAATGGCAACAACTGGGACACCATCTGGAGAGACAGAAAGTCTAATCCTTATTTCACACCTTGCACTCAAACAAATTCCAGATGGACCCAAGATTTAAACATAAAATAATGGAACCATTAAAATACTAAAAAAAGGGAAATTTTATTATAAAATCTTGATGAAGAGAAAACTTTAAGACCACCTAAAATTCAGAATCCCTATATTAAACAAAGGTATATCTAAACAAATAAAATAAGCAATTTCTGCCTTTAAAAAACCACAAGTTTAAAATGATACAACACATTGAGGAAAATATTTGTGTAAACCTAAGGAAAAGATCATTTCCTTAAAATAAATAAACCTTATTTTCTTATTGTAAATCAATAAGAAAAAGACTTACAACTCAATAGAAAAAATGGACCAAGTGTTCTTCATTTATAAAGAAAATATAAATGGCTCTTAAACATAACATATAATATGCTCACCTACATTATTTGTAAGATAAGTGTAAATTAAAACTGTAATACCATACTTTTAATTTCTGTTTGACCAAAATCAAAATGTTTGATAACAATTGAGAAACAGTTGTATTTGGTTGAATAAATATTTCTCATAATTGCTGATGGAAAGATAAATTGATAAACTATGAAAAGCAATTTGGCACAAACTTTTTTAAATTGATACATGTAAGATTGCAAAATGATTACCACAGTAATGTTAATTACCATATCCATCAATTCATATAATTACAACTTTGTGCATATGTGGTGAAAACATTTAAGATCTATCTACACTATTAGCAACTTTAAAGCATACAATACATTATTGTTAGCTATAGTCACCATGCTGTACATTAGAGCCCAAGAATTTGTTCATTTTTTTAAAAATATGGGGTGCTGCACAAATTTGCATGTTATCCTTACACAGGGGTCATGCTAATCTCTGTATCATTCCAATTTTAATACATGGGTTGCTGGAGTAGGCAGAGAATTTGTTAATCTTAAAACTGGAAGTCTGTACCATTTGACCAACATTTCCTCATTTCCCCCAACCATCCCCCAGCTCTGGAAACCACTATTCGACTCTCTGTTTCTGTGAGTATGGCTTCTTCTTTAATTCCACATATAAGTGAGATCCTATGGTATTTGTCTTCTTCTGTCTGATATATTTCACTGAGCGTAATACCCTTGAGTTCCATCCATGTGGTCACAAATGGCAGGATTTCCTTCTTTTGTGGCTGAATAATATTCCATTAAATACACACCACATTTTCTTTATTCATCTGTTTACCGATAGACACCTAGGTTGTTTCCATGACTTGGTATTGTAAATAACTCTGCAATGAACATGCAAACACAGGTATTTCTTCAATACAGTAATTTTATTTCCTTCAGGTATCTACCCTGAAATGGGATTGCTAGATTGTATAGTAGTTCTACTTTCAAATTTTTGAAACCCCTCCATACTGTTTTACATAGTGCTGTACCAATTTACTTTCCATTGACACTGGCATAAACTTTTAAAATTCAATATGCAAATCGTATGTGACCCAGAAATTCCACTGGAAAAAGTTATCCTACAGTCATATTTGGATTGTGTAAAATGTTGTAAATACAAAGATTATTTGCAGTATTACTTGCAAAAGCAAAACAGTGCAGATAACCTTATAAATTAATTATTAATAAGATAGGTTATGGTACATCCTTATAATGGACTGCTGTCATAGCCATATAGAATAATCTCCAAAATATGTTTTTAAAATTGACCAAGGATTTGGGGGTAGGTACAGAATGATAAATATGGTAAGCTAGTATTGCTGCAGTGGATGGTGCAAGAGGAACAGATAGAGTATAAATGCATAGAATATGCTGAAAGGACATACGAGAAACCAATACTAATAGTTCACTCTGGAGAAGGAAATTGCATTGCTGAAGCTGTAGACCCTTCTAAATGTAATACCATGTGTATGTATTATCTATTCTATTGTTGTTGTTGTTGCTGTTGTTTTCATTTAAAAGGCAGTGCAATTGCCATTTCTGGGTCACTTAAACAGGGATGAATATTTTAGCAGACTACTATAGAGAACACGCAAGCATCATTAGAATGGTTCAGATAGATTCCCTTGTAACTCAGAAATTCTAGGAATTTTCTTTTTTCTCTTTTTTATTTTTTAAAATATAGTTAATTGATTATGCTTACAGTTGTCCCATTTCCCCCCTTTTATTCCCCTCTGCCCTGTACCACACCTCCCATCATCATTCCCCTACCTTAGGTCATGTCCATGGGTCATACATATAAGTTCCTTGGCTTCTACATTTCCTATACTATTCTTAACCTCCCCTGTCTACTTTGTACCTACCATTTCTGTTTCTTATTCCCTGTACCTTTTTCCCATTCTTCCCCTCCCCCCACTCCCCACTGATAACCTTCCATGTGATCTCTATGTCTGTGAATCTTTCCTGTTCTAGTTTTTTTGCTTAGTTCATTTTTGTTTTTGTTTTTGGGGGTCCAGTTGTTGATAGCTGTGAGCTTGTTGTCATTTTATCGGTCATATTTTTGGTATTATTCTTTTTCTTAGATAAATCCCTTTAATGTTTCATATAGTAAGGGCTTAGTGATGATGAACTCCTTTAACTTAACCTTATCTAGGAAGCACTTTATCCAATCTTCCATTCTAAATGATAGCTTTGCTAGACAGAGTAATCTTGGATGTAAGTCCTTGCCTTTCATTACTGCAAATACTTCTTTCCAGACCCTTCTTGCCTGCAAGATTTCTTTTGAGAAATCAGCTGATAGTCTTATGGAAACTCCTTTGTTGGTAACTGCCTCCTTTTCTCTTGCTGCTTTTCAGATTCTCTCCTTATCTTTCATCTTGGCTAATGTAATTATGGTGTGCCTTGGTGTGTTCCTCCTTGAGTCCAACTTCTTTGGGACTCTCTGAGCTTCCTGGACTTCATAGAAGTCTATTTCCTTTGCCAGATTGAAGAAGTTTTCCTTCATTATTTGTTCAAGTAAGTTTTTAATGTCTTGCTCTTCCTCTTTCCCTTCTGGCACCCTTATTATGTGGATGTTGTGATGTTTAAAGTTTTCCCAGAAGTTTTTAAGCCTCTTGTCATTTTTCTGAATTCTTGTTTCTTCATTCTGTTCTGGTTGAATGTTTATTTCTTCCTTCTGGTCCAAGCCGTTGATGTGAATCCCAGTTTCCTTCCCATCACTGTTGCTTCCCTGTGCATTTTCCTTTATTTCACTTTGAATAGCGTTCACTCTTTCCTCTATTTTGCAAGCTACACAACCAATTCTGTGGGCATCCTGATTACCAGGTTTTTGAACTGTGCATCTGATAGATTGGCTATCTCTTCATCACTTAGTTATATTTTTTTTTCTGGAGCTTTGGTCTGATCTTTCATTTGGGCCATATATTTTTGTCTAAGTGCACCTGTTACATAGTAAGGGGCAGAGCCTTAGGTATTCACCAGGGCAGGGTAACCCATGTCCCTGCATTGTGGCACTGTATGTTGTGGAGGGGTCTGAGAGGGAACAATGCTGCTTGCTCAGCTCTTGGCCAGCTTTCACTCACTTCCTCCTCTACCCGCAAGCAAATTGGGCCCTCTGGTGCTGATTCTATGGGGGTGGTTTTGTGTATGTTCTAGGATCCTGTGGGTCTCTCCAACAAACTCTCCTGTGAGGCTGGGAATTTCTCCTGCCACCTCAACCCCCACAGGTTTTTTTCAGTCAGAGGTTTTGAGCCTTTATTTCCCCAGGGCTGGAACCCTGTGCAGTCTGTCTCACTCCCCAGTTGTTCCTCCCAGTTTATCTGCACACTAATGTGGGACTGCCCACTCTGCCAGACACTGCCTTATGAAGTCCACCAGCTGCCACCTTGCTGTGAGCCTCTCCATGCCAGCCGCCCATCTCCACCCCTTCTACCAGTCTGGATGAGCGTTTCTTCTTTAACTCCTTGATTGTCAGACTTCCACACAGTTCCATTTTCTGGCAGTTCTGGTTATTTTTTGTTTTTAAATTTCTTGTTGTCCTTCTTTTGGTTGTGCAAGGAAGCAAAGTGTATCTATCTACCTATGCCTCCAACTTGGCTGGAAGTCCAGAATTTTCTAAAACACATCAGCACTAGCACATTTTATTGCATTTGAGATGACAAAAGTATCTTTATTAGATTTGTAGACTTACGACATGCATTTGACCTTCAAGTCCCAAGTCTATGGGCATATGACAGAAGGGAGGCTCTTAGGGTCACCTCGCCTTCTGTCATGGCCTTTGGAACAGGCAGGACTTCTTTCCACACAGCACTAGGTGACCACCCAGCTCCCAGGGACCATCACATACACAAGAATGAACAGAATGTGGTTCTTAACATAAATGGAATTTGGAGCTATTTTCAAACCTAGAACACATTTAAATCATGCATTTTTAGCTTCCAAATGGTAACTGACATTTGAGGATTTACTATTTGCCAAGTCTTTACATGCATTATCTCTTCTGATCCTCACCATGGCTATATGAGGTGGCTCCTGTTGTTATTTCCATTCATGGGTGAGGAAACTGAGGCTGTGGAATGTTTGTCCAAGATCACAGTAAGAGACCCAAAGCCAGGCAGTCTGACTCCAGAAAGCCTCTCCTCTGTCCACCCTACACCGCTTTTCAAATCACAAAGCCTTGCCTCTCACCTGCCACTCATGCTCCACACACATGAATTATATTTCTTTTGCTGTGCTTTCTTCTAGAACAAAAGCTAGTGTGGTATACAGAATAATGACCGCCCGAAGATCTCCACATCCTAATTCTTAGACTTTGAATATGTTATGTTAGATGGCAAAGAGGAATACAGATGGAATTAAGATTGCTAAATTGGGGGGGGGTTACCCTGAATTATCAAAATGAGCCCATTATAACTACAAGGGCCTTTAAAGTGGACAAAGATGCAGAAGAGGAGGACAGGGTGATGTGATATGAGAAAGACACAAATGCCAATTGCTGGATTTGAAGATGGAGGAAGGGACCACAACCAAGAAATGCAGCCTCTAGAGGGCAGAAGAGACAAAAAAGAAAGCAAATTCTCCCATAGAGCCTCCAGAAAGAAAGCAGCCCTGCTAAAACCTTGATTTTAGCCCACTGAGACCTCTTTAAACTTCTGACTTTCAGAACTGCATGATAATAAATTTGTGTTTTTCTCCACTAAATTTATGGTAATTAGTTACACCAGCCATAGAAAACTAAACAGATAATGACAAGTGCTATAGAGAAAAAAGTAGGGAACTCCGAAAAGATCGTGGATGACTTAATAGCATGCGTAAATGAGAGAAGTGATTACATGTTACCAACTCCATAAAGAATACACAGGAAGTTGAGCTTGAACTCATTAAGAACTTGAGGTTGTACAAAAGGTCTAGATATATGTTGTCTAACAGAACTTTCTGGAATGATGGGAATATTCTATTGTACATCTGCACTGTTCAATGTTGTGGCCACTAGCCACATGTGGCTACTGACCACTTAAAATGGGGTTACTGTCTCATCTTCACCATAACCTTGTACACAGTAGGTCCTTGATACAGCATTTTAATAGAACTGAACCCATGTAAGTCTGAATAGCTTTAAATGCTTAACGTTGTGTGTGTGATGTTAGGTATTAGCTGTGCTGAGAATAAGTGTGCTGTTGGGAAAGACATTGTCCTGGAGCTGAAAGAGGCTGAATCCCATGGGGCTAGGTGATTCAAAGACACCTGGAAATTCTCCTTCTCCTCATATACCAGCCCCACTCCAGGACTTACCTCTCCCACAAACCCCTGTCTGCAATATCTTCAACAGCAACAACAACAACAAATTTTACTCCACAATTAGCAAAGAAGATTACTGAACACCTATTGTATGCCAGACATTTTACTAGGAGCTGTGGATGCAGAAAGAAAGATTAAAGGTTGTCTTGCAGAGAGAGAGATTAGAGTTCATATGGGCTTCAAATGAACAGTACTTTGTTCATTTGAAGCCCATAGGCAAGAAACACTTGTTTCTCACAGTTTGGGAAACTCGGAAGTCCAAGATCAAGGTGCTAGCAGATCCTGTGTCTTGAGAGAGACTCTTCTTTATTTGTATGCAGCTTTCTTCTTGCTTGTCCTCACATGGTGGAGAAAGCAGGAGGTAGGTCTCTTTCTCTTTGAGACACTCACTAAGAGGAATGGACTCATTAGGGCCACAGTTCTTTTGACCAGATCTGCAGATCACTGACAATCCTAGCTCGGTGCTCTGGTGTGCATGGGCTCCCTCACTCTCCCCACAAAACCTCTGAAAGTTAATTCAGGGCAGATGGGAACTGGTTAGCCTTCAATCATTTCCAATCTTGGAACCTCCAAAAATAGCTAAACTCTAATGCATATTTCAGGTTAGACTTGTTTATTTTCCCTCTCTCCTGAGCCAGGGCTAATTTCCCTAGAGGGGGAAAGAAAGTGAAGGCCACAGCCAGGAAAAGAAAAAAAAAAAAAGAATAATTGGCTTCAGTTTCTCCCTTGATTGCCCATGGGGTGATGTCTCCTAGCTTCACATGCCAATGCTCTCAGAGGCCCTGAGAGCAGGGCCTCTCCTCTCCATGAGCAAGATGTTCAAATACATCCAACACGAAGTCCAGCAGATGCCTGATTCTGGACACAGGATTCCAGGTTCTCTCAGTTTGCAAGGGGTGAAGCAGGAGTCAGCAAATGGGTGCCAATCTTGGACCTTTCCCAAGAGCCAAGCAGAAAAGAAAATTACTGTTGTTTAAACTCTGAAGTGAGGAAGGACCCTGGTAGAAAAATTTATGATTTAGATGTATTACTATCACAAGAACTCAACCATATTCACTCAGAATGGAAAATGGTGAAAATATGAAGAGAAATGCTTGAATTCTGCATCCATTGTTGTTAGCAACTTGTGAATCACCTTAGGCTGAAAGAGTTGTAGGTCCAAACATCCTTCTGCTAATGGAGCCACCTGGGTAAGGATGGCCCTGCAAATCCCCCCAGGTCCTTTCAGCCTGAGGTCATGCATGGGTCTGCTAGCAACCTCATTCTCCTTGGGTATGAAAGAGGTGCATGATTTCAGAACCTCAAAAATGAGATGCTGAACAAGATGGTGGCAGAGTGTCTGGCTATGATCCTCACCTTGGAGTGTCATAAAGACCTGAGTAGGGGGCAGTCTCTGACTCTATCTCCCAACTGCACAAAATCAAAACATTAAAACTCAACACCCAGAACATTTCATAAAGAAAGAGATTTGATGATCTAGACAGCCTGGATAAATCATGGCCTTTGAGATCTGCTTAAATCACCACACTGCTTTTCCTTGCACAGTCTCTTAAATTCACAGAGGTGATAAAGTGGCCAAAGCCACCAGGATCTGGAGTTGTCTTCTTTTTTTCTAGAGACATTCTGGAAAGCATGACCTCTGAGAAGCAGCATTCCAGGACCATAAGAATAGGAGCAAAACCCAGAGCAGTCTGGCCCTAACTGGACTTTCCCTTTCAGAATTCACATTTGTGAACACACACTATGGGCCTGGCACTGTGCTAGTTGCATCCACACATGGTGATGCCATTTCAGAGGTATTAATATTCCACTTTTGGCAAAACCTTATAAGTTAAGAAGGTTTTATATATTTATTCCTAATTTATATATGAAGAAAATTCGGCTCAGAAAATCCAATGACCTGTCCAAGGTTACTTAGGTAATGTGTAATAAAGACAGCATTTGAATCTATATTCAAAGTTGAATGAACTCTTCCCACTACATTGATCTAGAAGATACGGAATTCCAAGCAAAGTCACAGCACCTTTCTTGACATGGATCAGAGAGCAATTTCTTTTACAATTCTGCTAGTCATTGCCCAGTTTCAAAAGGAGGCTCACTTGTTTCTCTCTTGTCTCTTCCCTGCCTGAAAACCTCATTTGCCTGAGATCTTAAACAATGCCTTTGGCTCATCCTTTCAGGAAACAGTGGAGGATGGAGAGACTAGCTTTTTCTGGAGCCTGACAATGTCTAGGTGAAAATTTTTTCTCCAGTAATAGGCTGTCAGGATGAACCTTGTCCAATTCTTTTTCACTTCCAGGACAGTTAGTACCTGTTCCACCTGCCCTGTTTTTTTTTTTTTTTTTCAGGCAACTTCTTCTTGGAGAAGGGATGGCACATATGTTTGTGTAGCGTTTCTTCCCCACCTTTCACCACAGAAGGTATTTCTAATCAATCTTGGCATTTCATCTCACTGATCCTAGTCTCCTCCCCATCTCCTCTATTTAGTTAAGTTCCAAGCATCCACTACCAACCCAAGGAAAACTACTTTCCATCCTTTTTCTATAGCAAGACTACATCTGAGTTTCCAAACCAAACTTTTGCACTGGAAGAAAGATATCAGCCCTCTCCCCATTAATCTGCTGAATGCAAAACTTATTTCAAAAAAGTCACTTCCCATTAAGGACTCTCAGTGTGGAGTACACTGTTAAACCATTTAACCTAACAATCATTAATTAAATATGAGCAGGATTTGTCACAATGTGAATTCTTAACAAGTCTATTCCATGTGACCTCACCTAAATCTTTGAACTTCCTTTGAAAATTTGAGAATTTCAAAACATCTGGAAAAGTATATGATTTCTAAGGGCACTTTGTAATCTAGGGTGCCAATCATGGGTTAAACTAACAATATGGGTGAGTCTGAATCTCCCCACCATGCAGGTCTGCACTGAGCCTCAGTAAGTTACATGATGCAGCAAATCTACATGAGCTCCACACTCAAGGGCAGAAGTGGTTGCATTATTTATAGTTCATGTTCAGCATTCCTCACAGGCAGATGCATAGTTCACAGTGACCTGTGTGGGGGCTCCCTGCAGCCTCTCCTCTCCCAAATGCAGTAAGAAAACAAAACTCCAGCAATCAGGGCTTGTCATTGTTGTTTAGATGAGATCAGGAGGCCAGTGTTCCTGGAGGTGGAGATCACAGACTCAAAAAAGATTGTTTATCCAGCTTCATTGAAGCCCACTCAACATCGAGGGTGCCAAAACAAAAACAGAAGAAACAGAAGCAACTCCTCCTCCATGTATGTTCCACTCAGAAAATTTTGTTCTGATTTTTCTCTTCCTTGCCCCTAGGGAGTTCTGATCAAACTGTCATTTGCATATTGCCTAGGTTTAGCCACATATATTCAAATTAAAGATAAACCCTCTTCACAGTGAAACCAGCTATTTCATAACTAGAATCCTACTTGAAATGTAAATGTTGCTTCAGTCCTAACTTAAGAATTCTTCTGACTCATATGGGAATTTAGTCTGTTCCTCCATGTGGCATGTGTACCAACACTCTCCACTTCTGTGCCCTGAGCAGACATCACTGATAATCATGACTCTCATTCTGAGATGGGAAGCAGCCTCAGAATTGCCCTCTACATGGGGCACCAGGAAGACACTATCAGTCAATGAGAGTTGGCATCTAAGATAAAAGCTGCTGCCATGCTGGCATCTAGAAATTATTTATGTGGATGCCAGTTGCTCAAATTTTACTGGGAAAAATAACATATAATCCTTCTTCCTACTTCCACACTTGTCTATCACAGTCCTAGGCTGTGCCTTAATACCAAGCACCACACAAGACTGTCAATAGAAGAACCCAGAATATTCCTGCTTTTTCCCAACTTACCCTTGAATCTATCCAGCCTCATCCTATTCTATCAACAAGATCTCCCCTGTCCTTAGACTTGGCACTTACCCATTTTTCTCTGGTCCCTTTGAATCCTAATATTAAGGCTCTCCAAATATCTAACAGACCCCTTGCAATCAAATCCTGGTTGACTTGTCCTAACCCCCTTGAGGGGAAAAAAAGGATTTTGACAAAGTCAGCCTATTCTAGAAACATAGTAACAACAATTGAACTTCTAATCTTTGCAAAGCATCTTCACGTCCGTGATCTCAGATGATAATCCAAGTAACTTTGGGAGGCAAGTATTTAAATGAAGTTTGACATCAAATAGGAAAGGGTCCAAACCTTGGTTCTATTAATTACCAGATGAGGGACCATTAGTACATCACTTTGCCTGTCTGGGGTTTGTTTTCCTCATCTGGAGACTGTGGCAATAGCTGCCTCATAGGGTTCACCTTCCACATGGGACAAGCATGCTCCCGAGACCAGGGGAAGCCCTCAGGCAGAGTAGTAGGCTCTTTGCAGACTGAAGCTGTTGGCAGGAACAGTGAGTGCTAGGGTGGAGATGAGCAGGGTACCAAAGCCTCCACCACAGGTGCAGAAAATAGAGGCTGGAGGATCAGATGGCAACCGCAAACTCATACCGGTACTGAATGGCAGTGCAGCAGGAAAGAAAGGCATTGTTCCAAGCTGTAGCTGCACTAGTTGGTCAGCTGTGAAATAATATCAACACCTCCCTGGTCATGTTTTATGTGGAGTGAATTGTGCAATGTAGGTAAACTACCTCACACAAAACTCAAAAACTATTGATGGCAACAATATTACTCAGTGGCCTTTCCCTTTCCTTCCAACCCCAGGATTCTTCCACTGGGACAGGCAGCCTCCCTGGCAAGTTTTATTAGAACTGGTTTTCTCCAGCCATCCAGTATATTGAATATTCCCTATTACCAGGCCCCATGTAGGAGATGGAGACACACTGGTGAGTAGACCTGACCTGGGCCCTTCTCCTGGACACAGATAAGCAATGAAACGTGTGCAACAAAGGACCATGGTGCTATACAAGCAGTTTCCATAGCAGTGCTTCTCAAACATTAATATGCATGTAAAGACCCAAGAATATTACTAAAATACAGATTCTGACTCAGGATTTGAGGTGCAGCTTATGATTGTCTATTTCCAGCAAGCTCTCAGCTGGTTCTGGTGCCACACAGTTTGAGCAGAGAAACCCTGCAGAACTAGCTGGGGAAGCAAAGAAAGAATTAATTCATTCTTGGGGGCAGATATTTGCTGACTAATCAAGTTATCTCAGTGTTGGCCTCCTCTCCTTTTGGAAGGAGGAGAGGATTATGGAATCTATAAAATGGAAAGGTTCATTCAAGTTGATTTAATGCAGACATATAGGAAGGCAACCTCTTACCATCTCCAAAAGAGAGATGTCCGTTATCTTCATGAATACACGAAGAGGGAAAGAACACTGTGCCCTCTCTGGATAATGTCTGAACAGTTGAACAGCTGAGAAATTTTCCATAGTCCCAGTTCTTAGAATGGGAGTAAGCAGAGTCAACTTATTGAAACCAGCACACCTCGCACCAGCCTGCAGTAGTCTCTTGCTTGCACCTGTGGGACCAGAATCAGAATGCAAGCTCAGTACCCAATGGGCATGCTGGTGAGGTTACAGCTACTGAATGCACAAGCTGGATAATGAGGTGAGCAGACTTCCAGATTTCTGATTCATCCCCTATCTTTTCTTCCTGAGAAACTTCTCAGTCCTTTCCCTTCTCTTAAACACATCCATCTAATTAAACCTAAATAAGCTAGCAGGAAGATCATGCAAATTGGGTTAGATTTCATTTGAAGTTCCCTCAACCCAGATATAAGACAAATGGGAGCTACCAAATGGGCTGCAGGGGCCTCAAGGGTCAATCAATATTTTTAATAAGCAATGTGTGTATTTATTAAACATGTCATCATATAAGATTATGTTGTCATTGGTGGGAGAATAGGGGATGAGATGGAGAATTCTGTATTCTTAGAATAAACCCTTTCCTTTTTTATCTGCTCAAACTAACTTGATTGGGTTTCTATTACTTGCAACTGAAAGACTCTTGATTAAAAGAGAAGTTTCCAGATGGTCCAGGCCAGCAAATGCTCCTGACTCAAAGAAAATTTGTTGATGAATGAATGAGTAATGCTATAACCTAAAAGGAAGAAATTATGTGGAATTTTTGGTATCAGCAAGACACAAAGGAGGCCTTCCTTCACCTCTAAAATCTTACTCCAGTGTTAGTTGCCCAGCCTCTGACAAAAGGAACATGACAGATTCAACACTGGCAAAGGGTGAGGAGAATTTGATGTTTGCCAAGAGTTCAGAGTACAAAGATGTGAGTCTGGGTTCCAGACTCTGCTCTACCACCAAGTAATTAAATGCCCTTTAATAAATCACTCAATCCTCAGTTTTTCCAACTGTAACATTGATCTGTCATAAAAACACGTCAGCTGTCTAGATAGCATCAATACGCTTTAGGGGAAATTGACTCCAAGCCCCCAAAAGGGGAGTAAGCTCTGAATGGCTGAAGCCAATCAGCATCTTTTAGTCTGCGGGTCACCGTCCCCAGTTCAGGAGTGGGTATGTGACCTATGGAGGTGTAATCGAAGGGAATCTCCAGAATCTTGCATGAAATATAGGAACACAAGTGCTCTTTCTGACCCATGGATGTGAATGAAAAAGCATGAAGCATTGTTGGCTGTAACTATATTGTAATCATGAAAGAAGCCAGCCTGAGAATGAATCTGATTTGCAAAGTGACTGGGAAAAAATTACAGAGAAATTAAGCTATAGTAATGATCATACTGCATCCAAAACTGGTACATATTTCCTTTGGATATTTCAATTCTATGTCAGTAAGTTCCCTTTATTCATATGGAGTTGAGTTTTGTTTTTTGTTTTTTTTTTTGTTACTTGGAAATGAATACATCTATCTATGGATTGATTCCAAGTTTCTAATTAAAAATAAAATGAAATATTTTAAAATGTGTTTTTACACATCACAGGATGGTTTGATGTGTCTGAACTGAAATCATGATTCATATGAAAGTACTTTGTCAACCCTAAAATTCTGGAGAAAGGTAAGGAAGTGTGGCTACTGCCCTGAAAACATCTGGAAGTAAAAGAGTTCATCTTTCTCCAGGGACCAAAAGATAATTTAGTTAAATGTAATAAAAGAGGCAAAAGGAAGGATTCATTTTGATAACAGTTGGCTTTGAGAAGAAAAAGCCAATTATTCAGAGCTTCCTGCTTATTTATTTCGTTCTGCTTAAGAGGATCCACCAGGCCAAGCAGGATTTGCCTTAACTGGATTGGTTCAGAGAGAGTTGTGAAGCACAGTTTCACTCTCTGGAAAATTCTATCTCAGCACAAGAGGTGGAGGAAGAAGAGTCCACTCCCCTGAGGAACCCCCCAGGGAGGGCCCTAGTTTCTGTGCTGCTCTGATCTGAGGCTGCTGCAGAAAATCTGGTGGGAGTGGGCTTGCTACTGGTCCTTCTGTCAGTTAAAAGGACTCTGGTTCAAGTCCATATGCTGTCACTAAACCTGCATGACCTTTAACCTCTCAGAGCCTCAGTTTCTTCATCTGCAAAATGAGAATACTGGCATTCCTTGCTTGGCCACATCATGGGATGTGTCATCTGGAAATGAGTATAACTCTTCTTGCCATTCCAAAGGAAATGTCCCTGGCTGGTGTGGCTCAGTGGATTGAGCACTGGACTATGAACCAAAGAGTCACTGGTTCAACTCCCATTCAGGGTCCATACTTGGGTTGCAGGCCAGGTCCCTAGTAGGAGGCATGTAACAGGCAACCACACATTGATGTATCTCTCCCTCTCTTTCTCCCTCCCTTCCCCTGTCTAAAAATAAATAAAATCTTTAAAAAAAAAAAACAAATAAACAAAGGAGAAGAAAGAGGAAAGCAAGACCTTAAAAAAAGTTCACAGGAGGAAGTAGAGGATACAGGTGACAAATGGGTGAATTTTACATTATACCTTGAACAAAAATTCCTGCTGTGGCCTCTTAACTTGTCATATAGGCATTTGAGTCATTAAAAAAAAATCTGTTGAGTGCCTATGATAAAACATGCTAGGTACTGAGTACAGATAGAAACAAGACAGAGAAGGGTCCCAGCTGGTGTAGCTCAGTGGGCTGAGTGTGGGCCTACGAAGTAAAGGGTCATGGGTTCGATTCCCAGTTGGGCTACATGCCTGGGTTGCAGGCTGGGTTCCTCAGTGAGGAGTAGCAACCACACATTGATGTTTCTCCCCCTCTCTTTTTCCCTCCCTTCCCATCTGTCTAAAACTAAATAAATAAAATCCTTAAAAAAAAAAAAAGACAGACGAGATCTGTGCCCTCACAGATCTTACATTCTAGAGGAAAGAGACAAATAATAAATATGTAAGCAAATAAACAAGATTATTTCATATATTGAAGTTGCCCTTGCTCAGCTCTCATCTCTGGAAGAGGCCTACCCCAGCTGCCCTCTTCAACACGGAACCTTGCCTCACTGGTACTTTTAATCCTCTGCTTTCTTTCGCATAGCTCATAACTCTTTCTAACATACTGGATAATTTATCCATATCCACATATGTATTGTACATTTTCTGTCTCTCCTGTGAGAATGTAAGCTCCATCAAGGCAATAATTATTGTTCTTTTCACCAGTATAACCCAAATTCTAAGGATAATCACTGGCACATAGTAGGTGCTCAGTAAATATTTGTTGAATCGACCAATTTAATGCAAAGTGCTAGAGAAAAATTGAGCAGGGTAACAGGATGAAGAGTGATGGTGTATGAGGGGAACTGAGAGCCTGGTATAAATAGAAATATAAGAAGGCGTCTCTGAGTAGGTGGCCTTCCAGTTAAGAGCTGCATGGTGAGAAGTGGGCAGCTGATATGAAGATCTTGGGAAAGCATCCCAGAAAGTAAGGATGACACATGCAAAGGCCCTGAGGCAGGGAGGAGCTTGGTGTTTTGGAGGGCTAGAATGGCAGGGATACTAAAGAAGGAGGGTGAGAGGGAGAGTAGTGGGAGACATGGCTGGAGAGGTATGAATTGGATATGAATTTTGAACCCTGCAAGTTGAATACAAATTCTCCACTGAACTACAAAGTATTATAAGCCCTGGGCACACTTATCAAAGTGACTGGAATATAAACAGGAGGCTCTTTGATGAATGCTCATTAGGTCCAATTCATTCTCCTTTTTCCTATGGGCAGTTGGCTGAAGAATAAGGGGATATTTAACCTTTCAAAGAAATGACCCAGGTGGGCTATGACAATCACCATCTCCCTATAACTAAAGATCTTTCATGGAGAAAATGGCACAGAACTGTCCCAGATAAAAATCAAGTCCAGTGGGAAGAGGCCACAAGGAGAGAGATTTCAGCTCAATATGAGATGAGCTTTCTCACAAACCCTACAAAGATGAAATCCGGGTAGTGAGCTCCCCATCACTGGAAGAATTCAAGGTTGAACTTTTACTTGGTTGGAATAGGTGAAAGGAGCCCAGGCAGTGGGTGGACTAGATGATTTGCCAGCCATGCAATTTGATGACTTTATGACAGTTTTTTAATCTTGCCATCTAAACACATTAGTGTTTGATTTCACCTTTGTATACAAACCCCATCATTAAAAATCCTCACAGAACAGATCTAGTAATAAGGTAGCAAAGACTGGAATGAGTAATAAGTGTTGAATGTACCCATCCTTTGTTCAATAATACAATATTTTTCTTGAATAATGCATGAGCTACTTTTCATCTCAGAAATGAGAGTCTATAATCTCCCTGTGCATCAAGTGAATATTTTTAAACATTTATAAATGGAAGGCAAAGGCAGTGGTGAGAAGTTTAAGAACAACAAAAACATGCATAGCTTAGAACCGGTATAGGCAAGAATGCTTCCATTAGTATCACAGAGGGATGGAAGGAAGCTGAGAGGCCACCATTCCATCCCCATCTATTATTGTACCCAAGACCATGCAAGCAAAGACAATCAATAATCCAGGTCAGAACACCCACTCTAGAGGGTTTTTCCCCAGACCATGCTGATTTCCAGTCTCCAAAGAGGACTGGATCAGCCCCTAAGGTTTAGCACTTTGCACTCAAATTATTTTAAACTCTCCTTAACCTTCACCACCACTCTGGCTATCTGTGTGGTGGGTAAACGCACATGGACAGTGGCAGACATAGTAGCGTTTATTTCATTTCCCCTTATTTGTTAGTATTGGAACCTAGATTCAGCACTCCGATAAAAGACTACATCTCCCAGACTCCCTTGCCAGGTGTGACCATATGACTACATTCTAACCAATAAGATGCAAACAGATATGGTCAGGGAATGGGGACAAGGAATTCCAAATAGGCTCTCTAAAAGAAGTTGACACCACTGAGCAGCACCCTCTTTTGCTATTTCTACTCTCCCCCTTTCCTACTCTGCATGTGCATGAGCCGGAACAAAAGGGGAGGAGACCCAAAGGCAGGCAAGGACCAGATCATGAAAGGTCTCAAACACCAAGCCAAAGAGTTTGACCTCTATCCTTTGCTGGTTTCTTATACTAATGACACCTGCCATCCCACCTGAAAGCAATGGACCACTTGAATCTCCTTTCTTCAATGAGGAAGATGGCCGAGTGAGGTCCTGTTTCCTTTTGGCTCCAAAGGCAAATGGAGAGTGATGCATTTTACTTTAAATATTCTTTCAGTGATCTCTTTGTGTTCCATCTCAGAAGACTTCAGAAAAGGGGAGAAACAGGGTTTCTTGTTTAAAAAGAAAAGTCATAGTAACAGCTAACATGTAGGCCTTAAGCTAAGCACTTGTCTGATATGCATTTCCTTTATTCCTTATGACAATGCTGTGGGGAAGGAAGGACTCTTCTACCTCTTTTCAATGCTGAGAAAATAGGTTCTGAGAGGCTACATAGTAACTGAGTGCACACGGGTGGGGTTGGAGAACTAGGAGGCCAACTCGGTTATTCCCAGTTCTCGAGCTGATTTTTCTGATCACATGCTTCTCTCTAGATCTCTAACTTCTGTGCATGAACAGAAGAGCTGTGTGCAAGTGAGAGATGAGGAAAAGATTGGTGGGTTGACGAGAGAGAGAAGCGCACATCACCCATAAGCCAAAGGCTAACGGAACCCATCAGAACGGCAGGCAGCAGAGTTCACACTTCTAGGCTACAAAGTGGCCACAGTAAAAATAGAGGTGCACAGTGGGAGACTGTCTTCAGCACCTGCTTTACACACATGGCATCATTTCAGTCCTGCTCACTGATAAATATGACTCCCATACAGGCACTGTGAGGTCTGGAAGTTTGCTTGGAAGCCCAGTGGGGAAAGAATGTATCATCAGTTGAGAGCTGAGAGGTAATTAATCAATATTCTCTAACAGAAAAGCCTGTTCTGTAGATAACAACTTGTTCTATAACTATTAAGATGTCCCCAAAATAATAATAAATTACTTATTGTTGAGTAATGTAGACCCTTCTTATTTGCATTCAATCCTGAAATCCAGCATGTTGGATAGCATTACCCTAATTTAATGAGTGAGGAAAATGAGGCTTGGTGCAGTTAAGAACCGGTCAAGAGCACACAGAGAGTGATGAGCAAGGGATTGTAACCTGACATGGAAGTGGCTGTTTCACTGAGCTATGCCACCTCCCAGAGTTAACATCTCACAGCAAGTGAAAAATGAGAACTGGAATCCAGACAAAAGGGGGAAATGAGTGGGCCCTCGAGCATCGATTCTCAATGAAACCTTTTTACATTGGAGGCGTCCAAGTCACACACCATTTCTGGCCCCACTCAGTGGTTCCAACCCACGCTTCCCACAGGAATATCACCTGTTCAATCTAAGCATTTGAATTAACATGATTTTTATCATATGTGAAGCCCACAGCAAGCACAGTCCAAGGACCCTAAAGACAAACGGGAGGGGGGAGAAGAAAAGATCAATAAAATGATTGATGTTCAACTTTAAAAGCCAAATGTCAATCCTTCTTCTTTCTAAATATGTTGATTTAATTAACCCAGCAAACATTGTGTGGAGGTCTGAGCTCTGGTCTCTCATATGCTGGCTTTAAGGATTTATTTATTGTGACCATAGCCTGCACATCTAAAAGCAAGATGTGGAGGGAGATGGTCTTCAACCCAAACTCTAAGACATCCACCCTGTAAGAATAAAGGTTTGCAGGGGTCATGTCAGCTCAGCAGGAATCTTATGTTTGGGTAAGGAATGAAATTACACCAGGTTCACAAAGCAGAATGCATTCTTCCACAGTTCTTGCTATTCCCTGTGGCAAGAAATCTGCTTTCCGCTGGCACAGAGGTCAGAGCTCCCTTTTCTCTGGGTTTACAGGGAGTGGAAAAACACACCTCTAGTCCTCCCCTGTTTCCCTGAGGCCAGATTTCTTGAGGAAACAGGCTGGTTTCCCTAGATGGTGGCCAGCCCAGGAGGCAGGGTGGAGCTCTGGAAAGTCACCCTTCCCAAGGAGACCACGATGCCTCTTACTAGCTTATGACTTGGAAAAGTTACTCAGCCTATCCATATGTCACTTACCTCACCTGCAAAATGCCCAATATAATCTCATTCTCCAGGCTGACATGTCAAATTTGTTAAATACTGTTTGTTAAGCATGCAAGCATCATGCCTGAAAGATAGTAGCTGCCCAATTAATAGCACATACTATTATAATTATACTCTGTATAATCTCCTTTTTTAAAAAATTTCCAATCTGGCTTGGCTTAGAAAACATGTTATAAATCAGCTACACATATAAAAAGATTCATAAACTATATAGGCTTGTGTGCACATAATGCTTTGGTATTATTCCACGTAAAGGATGGGGGGAGATTCCCATCAGACCAATGGGAATGGAACAAGCAGGAAAGATCATCTCCAAATTTTGCATAATTTGTTGGAGTCATATCTGCCCTAAGATCCCTGGGCACGTGTTCTGCTTGAGTTGAGCTAAGTTGAGTTGAACTGAGTCTGGTAGTTAAGTTGAGCTGAGTTGAATTGAGTTGAGTTGAGTTAAGGGCTGCATTCTTGTGGGCAGCATGGTCTTGTAACCGGTAAGACAGGAGGGAAATATAAAGATCAAGGTCAGGAGCCCCAGCCTGCCATCCTGAGAGACTGTCACAGGTGAAGTAGTTCAGAGCAAGGAGCTTGCCACCAGATCACCAAGTTTATGATCCTGCCTCCACCACTCAGCAGCTGCATAACCTTGGCAAGTTGCATATTTAACTTCCCTGTGGTTAGGCTTATCTATAAAATGGGGATACTAATGATAAACACATCACATGTCATAAAATTAAATGAACTGACATTTATAAAGTGCTTAGAACGATGCCTGGCACATAGTATGAACTATGCAGGGCTAGCTCTTTCTCATGACTGTTAGTAATGCCAGCAGGTGTGACAGGGTAAGGAGAAGGGAACGTGGAGACCGAGGGCTTCCTGGGCCAGGGCAGGCTCCTTCACATGCATCATCTTGGCTAATTCTCCCAACAATTCTCAATTGTCTGCTCAGCTTTCATTGGTCTTTTAGCTTGTGTGTCTTCAGCTCCAACACACTATCTGGAAGGAAGAAATAAACAACTCCATTAGGAAGACCAAACATTCACAGTGTGCCCTGTAACAGGCTAAGCTCGTTACCCATAATTTGTTTTAATCTGCACAATAACTCTGATGGTCTAGGTACCATCATTATCCCCCTTACTTACAGGAAAGCAATCTGAGAATCAAAGAGGCAAAGTCATTTTCCCAGGAAGGCACAGCTTACAAGTGGCTCAGCCCAGATCAAAATCCAGACTTGCTGAGCACCTGCCCTTGGCTCCCCTGCCTCTCTAAATCGAGGCTTTGGGGGCACTTTTCAGATGAGGAAGAGACCAGATAGCACTTGGAGTCAGTCTCCAAGTCTACTGTTCTCTTCCCTGAACCTCAGCTGCTCCACATACTGGCCTAATGCACCCTGACCTGACTCCCAGAGGTATGGGTGATGTTTATTCTCTGCCCGGGGTTCCTGAGTGAGTCAGAGGCCAGATGCATAGACTGAGGCACACAAACAGTGGTCAGCCTGGAACTGATGAGGCTTCTGTGTTGGGGGAGGGAGCCCATCCCCCGACAGCTTTATTAGTCATGACGTGTCGCAGTGCACAGCAGTGCTCAGGGAAGCAGGACCTCCTTAGCACTGGGAAGCTGTAGCCACTGCCTTGTAGGCTGACTGCAGAGCGCACTGATTTCTGTGGAGACTAGATCCTGACCACCTTGTCCACAACCTTGCCCCCTCAAGGCTTTTTCTCTTCCTTTCTAGGAAGATCAACAGGAAACAGAAGCTGTCAGGGTAATATCAGGACTGGAGACACCCTGGGTATAGGTCTTACTGCTCAGATAATATGACAATTTCTAAATATTGAGTTCCTAACTATGCCCCAGACACTATTCTAGACACGCATAAAGAAGAAACGTGTAGTTTCAAGGGCTGGGGTCCAGGGGAAGGGAGATTAAGGGAGCACTGGCATCTGGTGACTGTGTCTTCAGCTGTTAGGGTAATACCTTGACATGTGGGTCAGGCACTTTGCATCCATTGTGTTGCTCGATGCTCTCAGCTCTTCCTAGGATAGTGATGTCATGCCCATTTGACCAATGGAGAAACTGAGGCCGTGACAGGTGAGCTGACTTTCTTATGATCATGCAACCATATTTGCTGCGATGTTGTTAGAAACCATACAAGAAGCCTGGAAGACTCAGACAGAAAATCATCAAAGAAGAATACATTTGCACATATGTGTTCTCCCATCAAGCAGTGGTACTGGCTCCACCCCAGCACAGCCGTGCCTGCCACCCACCCCAACCCCACCTTAGATTCTGGAGAAAACTAAGAAGGAGACAGTAGAGTCTAGTGGCTAGACTTTCAAACTGTGGCATTAGGCTTATAGGGTTCAAATCCTAATTCTGCCTCTTGACAGCGGTGTGCCCTCAGGCATATTACTTAACCTCTCTGAGCCTCAGTTCCTCACTTGTAAGTGGGGCAACTTAATGAGACCAGTGCCCATGGGGATTATGAGGACTCAGATGCCTCATCCAAAGCACTGAGCCCAGTGCTGGGCATGTAAGGTGTAAGCTGCTCTAATTATCATCATTTTTTAAAAATCCTCACCCAAAGATATACTTATTGATTTGAGAGAGAGAGAGAGAGAGAGAGAGAGAGAAAGAGAGAGAGAGAGAGAGAGAGAGAGAGAGAGAAAGAGATCAGTTGCCTAGTGTTTATGCCCCAACAGGGGATCAAACTCACATCAAACTAAATATGTGTCCTGACCAGGGATTGAACCCTCAAAGTTTTTGTGTATGGGACAATGTTCCAACAAAGCCACCAGGCCAAGGCTATCATCTTTCCTCTCTCTGATCCTCACATGATTCTGCAAGGCAGGCAACAAGGAGTAATCCTGTTTTACAGAGGTTCTTTAGATGGGGCTTGAGCCTAGGTCTGTCAGACAGGGAAACCTATGTTGTCCCCTCTCAAAGGCCCCAGGTGTAAGCATTGTTGGTCCTCAAGGAGCACAGCCTGCTGACTGCTGGCAGGGTTGTGGGTCCAGATAATTTACCCTGGGGACAGACCAGGGCTTTGACTCACTGCAGCCCTTTCTGCTGAGTTGAGAGGAATGGCTTCTGAGTCCCTGGAGAGACAGGCCCCTCCCCGAGCCAAGGCTGAGAGAGCTGAAGATTGCCTCTCCCCTCTGAGCCCTGACCTGAGGAAGTCAGGCTCACAAAGGGCCAGTTCTCACTCAGGTGTGTGCCCATGACAAGTGCAAAAGGAGTGTCTTCCTCCCTCTGGTAGGAGTGCACTGGGCCAGGAACTTCACATCCATCATCTTACTTAAGCCTCTCTGCCCACACTGTGATGGCAATGTTGTCCTCCTGTAACAGATGGGGAAACTGAGGCCAAGACAGGTGAGCTGACTTGTTTATGACCATAATCATGAAATAGCAGAGGCAGGATTCAAACCCAGAATGCAATGCAGATCTGTCTGGGGCCAACACCTCTCTCTCTCTCTCTCTTTCTCTCTCTCTCTCTCTCTCTCTCTCTCTCTCTCTCTCTCTCTCTCTTTCCCCACCCCACCCCCATCATCATGCTGGAGGATTAGTGAGTTACAATCCAGGTCACTGCTTCTGAATCTAGTGCCCAGTACCTCCAAGGCACTTAGTAAGCATTACCTAGCTGAGCAGCTGATGAAATGTTTATGTCTGTGTTTCCCATATAAAACGCCTTACGATGGTACAATAACTTTCGGTTTCCAAAAAACTTCCATGCGCCTTCAAAGCTGGCTACTCAAAGTAGCAACAAGGAACCAACAGCAGAGGCATCACTAAGTACTTGTTAGATAAAAATGAAGAGTCTCAGGCCCAACTCCAGACCCACTCACTCAGAATCTGCATGGGAAGAAGACCCCTTTGTGATATACATGCACCTTAGCATACAAGAGGCATGGCCTTAGAACCCTTGACTCCAATCAGCTGGGAAGAAAGTTCTCACTGTAAGCAGAGTCCTTAAATGACTTGTCTAAAGACACACAGAGAAAGAGCAAGTGGCCCCTCATTGCCCTGGCTGCCCCTGAGTGTCCACTTCACTGGGAAACTGGCTCATCTACTTGAGTCTGCTCACATCTTCCAGGTGAAAGGAAGCAACATCATGGGACATGATCAATTAGTCTTATTAAGCCATCAAGGAAATAAAACAAATGGTGGTATTAGCAGGAAATAGTGACCCAGGCTCCCCAGCAAGACAGACAGGGGTTCAGTCACTGAAGTCTCAGGTTGCATATTTCAGGATCTGATTTTATGTAACGCAGTTGTACGTAGCATAGCAACACTGAGCTGGGCTGTGGCAGCATTCCTCTGGGAACCTGCTTTCTCCAGGGTGTATAATGAACCCAGTGCAGGGCAAAAGCAAACCCTTCCTGTCCTTCACTGAAGACTGGGCTGCAGCTGGGCTACTTATGGGTGTTTATCTGCAGAGTAGAGGTAAGTAGCTTTTTAATCTATTTTATTCTTTTCCTATTTTCAAAAGGAAAATAACAACTCAGAGGAAATTTTAAATGGAGCAAGAAGACTTGTGAGTGATTTTGAGTTTCACTGCTGCTTAGAAATCAGTCACAGGATTTTCTGGATTTATGAGGCTGACTTGGCTGTGGGTCAAGCAAAGAATTCGCAGCTTCAAACTGAGCAAGAGAAAGGAAACTGCCCCTTACAAAACAGCAGCAATGAGCCTCACACTTTATTATTTTCATGCATGTGATCAATCCTCCCAATAATGTCCCTTTTTTTTCCAGAGGGGGAAACCAAGGGTCAGAGAAGACACATGATTTTTCTAAGCTCACACAACTAACAGGCTGGAATACCAGCCCAGGTCAACTTGACTCAAAGGCCCAAACTTTTTCCTTTGCATCCCACTGCCTTGTGCCTTTGTAGCATTTATTGACTTTTGGTACGCTTAATTGTTCCATGTGTGTTCAGCAAGTGTTAGTGTAACAGGGTGCAGCCAAGAGGGGGGCCCCAAAAAGGGAATTGGAATGGGGCCCAGAACTCACGGTGTCCAGGAAATATTAGAGGGACATAGAAGATGTCCTCACCCCTTCCCCCACAGGTATGAGTTGGGGGAAGGGACACATGGAGCAGGGACATGCAGAGCTGCTAATCCATGGCATGGTCCTTTAACATATCTATAGCCTTTGGCTGGTAGCTTAGATGTGTTAAATAGCTGTGACCATGCTCTGAACCAGGGGGGATGGAAAGGACTTCCCCAAGGACGTGACTGG
>PVKU01013715.1:0-27201 GCA_004027475.1 Anoura caudifer
CATTTTTTTGAATTCTTGTTTCTTCCTTGTTTTTTGTTTGGTTGTTTGTTTCTTCCTTCTGGTCCACTCCATTGATTTGAGTCCCAGTTTTCCTCCCATCTCTGTTGGTTCCCCATGCATCTTTCTTCATTTCACTTATTGTAGCCTTCATTTTTTCATCTAATTTGTGAGCAAAATCAACCAATTCTGTAAGCATCCTTATCACCAGGCCTTTGAATTGTGCATCTGATAGGTTGGCAATCTCTTCATCGCTTAGATAAATTGGCTCTGGGGCTTTGATTTGTTCTCCAGTTTGAGCCATTTTCATTTCTGGGTGTTTGTTTTTTGGGTTTTTTTGTTTGTTTGTTTGTTTTTTGTCTAGTCGTGGCTGTTATGTAGTGAGGGGTGGAGCCTCAGGTGTTCCCCAGGGCGGGACAGCCCAGTCGCTGGGTAGTGACGCTGTATGTGGGGGCGGGGTCCGAGAGGAGATAATGCCAGTTGCTTTACTCATTCTCAGATTCCAGTCTCTTTCACCGCTTCCCCTTTGCCTGGATTATCTGCACGTGAATGTGGGACCACCCGGTCAGCCAGCTGCCTTGTGCGGCCTCACTGGTTCTGCACAGTTGCCACCCCGTGCCCGGGGTCTGCTAGTTGCTGCCTGTGCACCTGGGGGCTGCCAGCCACTGCTGCCTGTGTGCCCGGTCCGCACCTCTGCTTTTTCCTGCCACAACTCCGCCCCTCTTACCAGTCTGGATGAATCGTTGTTGGACTTCCAAACAGTTTGATTTTCTGAGTTCTGGTTGTTTTCTTGTCTCTAAATCTTTGTTGTCCTTAATTTTGGTTGTGAGAAGAGGCACAGTGCATCTGCCTATGCCTCCATCTTGGCCGGAAGTCCTGTAATTTTTTTTTAAAGGACACAAAATAAAAAGATCCATCTGGAATATGGAGAAATTAGAATCTTCATATACTCCTGCTGTAAATGTAAAGTGGTATGGCCAGTTGGAAAAACAGTCTGGCAGTTCCTCAAAATGTTAAACATAGTGATACCATTTGACCCAGCAAATGGAACCTAAGTTCCACACTTAGGTGTATACCCAAGAGAAGTAAAAACCTTTCTACCCAAAAACAATATCTGAAGGTGAAAGCAACCCAAATGTTCTGAGTCAATAAATGGAGCTGTAGGGGGATACACTTTGCCACCTCGCACAAGAAAAATAAAGACAACAAATTTAAAAACAAAAAATAACCAGAACTGCTAGAAAAATCAAACTGTATGGAAGTCCAACAACCAAGGAGTTAAAGAAGTAACATTCATCCAGACTGGTAGGAGGGGTAGAGACAGGCAGCTGGGGTGGAGAGGATGCATGGCAAGGTGGTAGCTGGACGACAGAGCAGGTGAGGCAATGGCTGGTAGACCATGAGAGGCAGCTGCAGGCAGACTGGGTGGTCCCATATTTGTGTGTGGAAAAACCAGAAGGAAAAACTGGGGACCAAGACAGACTGCACAACCCAGGGTTCCAGCACAGGGAAATAAAGCCTCTGACTATAAAAATCTGTGGGAGCTGAGGCAGTGGGAGAAACTCCCAGCCTCACAGGAAAGTTTGTGGAAGAGACCCACATGGTCCTAGAACATACACAAACCCACTCACCCAAGAATCAGCACAGAAGGGCCCAATTTGCTTGTGGGAAGTGGGGGAAGTTAATAAAAGTCAGCCGAGAGCCCAGCAAGCACCATTGTTCCTTCTCAGATCCCTCCCCACATACCTGAATTTCTGCCCGTTACATTGTAACAGGTGTGCTGAGAGAAAAAAAGAGCCCAAATGAAAAAACAGAACAAAGATCCAGAAATAGAACTAAACAATGAAGAGATAGCCAACCTATCAGATGCACAGTTCAAAACACTGGTAATCAGGATGCTCACAGAAATCGTTGAGTACAGATGCAAAATAGAGGAAGAAGTGAAGATATGCAAAGTGAAATAAAGAAAAATATACAGGGAACCAAAAGTGATGGGAAGGAAACTGGAACTCAAATCAGCAATTTGGACCAGAAGGAAGAAGTAAACATTCAATCAGAAAAGAATGAAGAAACAAGAATTCAAAAAAATGAGGAGAGGCTTAGGAATCTCCAGGACATCTTCCAACATCCGAATCATAGGGGTGCCAGAAGGAGAAGAAGAAGAGCAAGAAGTTGAAAACTTATTTGAAAAATAATGGAGAACTTCCCTAATCTGGCAAAGGAAATAGATTTCCAGAAAGTCCAGGAAGCTCAGAGAGTCCCAAAGAAGTTGGACCCAAGGAGGAACACACCAAGGCGCATCATAATTAAATTATCCAAGATTAAAGGTAAGGAGAGAATCTTAAAAACAGCAAGAGAAAAGGAGACAGTTACCTACAAAAGAGTTCCCATAAGTCTATCAGTTAATTTCTTAAAAGATACCTTGCACCCTGGCTGGTGTGGCTCAATGGATTGATTACCAGCCTGCAAACCAAGGGGTCATCAGTTCAATTCCCACTTGTGGCACCTGCCTGGGTTGCACACATGAGAGGCACCACAGATTGATGTTTCTCTCCCTCTCTATCTTCCTCCCTTCCCCTCTCTAAAAATAAATGAAATCTAAAAAAAAAATAAATAAAAGATGCCTTGTAGGCAAGAAGGGGCTGGAAAGAAGTATTCAAAGTCATGAAAGACAAGGACCTACATTCAAGATTACTCCATCTGGCAAAGCTATCTTTTAAAATGGAAGGGTAGATCAAGTGCTTTCCAGATAAAGTCAACTTAAAGGAGTTCATCATCACCAAGACCTTATTATATGAAATGTTAAAGGGACTTATCTAAGAAAAAGATGATAAAAAATACAAACAGTAAAATAACAACAAACTCACAACTATCAATAACAGAATGTAAAAATCAAAAAGAAACTAAGCAAACCACTAGAACAGGAACAGAATCACAGAATGGAGATCATATGGAGGGTTATCAGTGGGGATGGGGGATGGAGAGAATGGGGGGAAAGGTACAGGGAATAAGAAGCATAATTGGTAGGTACAAAATAGGGAGACGTAAAGCATAGTATGGGAAAAGGAGAAGCTGAAGAACTTATATGTATGACCCATGGGCATGAACTAAGGTAGGGGAATACTGGTGGAAGGGGAGGTGCAGGGCAGAGATGAATAAAGGGAAGAAAATAATGGGACAACTGTAATAGCATAATCAATAAAATATATTTTAAAAAGAGTTAAAATAAATGGAATAAACAAAATATGGCATATATGTGTGTGTGTGAAATATTATACAGCCATAAAAGGAATGGAGTACTGAGACATACAACATAGATGAAACTTGAAAGCACTGTGTTAAGAGAAAGATGCCAATTACAAGAGATCACATATTATATTATTCCATTTATAATATATGACCAGAATAGGAAAATATATAGAGACAGAAAGTATATTAATGGTTGCCTAAAGCAGCTGGAGATGAGGGAATTAAGGGAAGTAGATTACTACTAATAATTAAAGGGTACAGGATTTCTCTTTGCGATGATGAAGGTTATGAAATTTCTTGTGATGATGGTTGCAGAACACTGTAATTGCAAAACTATTGAGTTGTGCATTGTAAATTGTATGGTGTAAACTATATCTTAATAAAGTTTCTTTTTAAGTGTTCCGTGTGATGAGAAGGTGAGTAAGAGGTTTTACCAATTTACCAATTCCTCTTCCCATCAAACCGAGTCTCTTATATACCCAGCCATCCGTGATTTCAAGTCAAGCCTTTTCCAATCACCAGGTCTAGAGTCCCGTAACATTTTTTTAACAATTTTATTTATTTATTTTTAGAGGGAGGGGAAGGGAAGGGAAGGAGAAAGAGAGGGAGAGAAACATCAAGGTCAGGTTGCCTCTTGTGCAACCCTCACTCGGGACCTGGCCTGCAACCCAGGCATGTACAATGACTGGGAATTGAACCAGTGACACTTTGGTTCTCAGGCCAGCGGCGCTCAGTCTACTGAGCCACACCAGCCAGGGCCCTGTAACATTTTTATACACATATCGTGTTGTCAAAATTGACAATAAGGAGAAAGGAAATAGAAAAGATATCATAATAATTTTCTATTATTTTTTCTACCAAGTACCTCCTTTAATCCTTTTTATTATAAATACTTGTGTTTCATTGTAAAACTACCCCTACCCCACTTCAGTATTCATAGATATACTGGATGCACCCCAGTAGACCCCAACTTCTAGGAATGCTCACGTTACACTGGCCAACGCTAATCAACACAAGTGCCAATGGCCTGGTTACAGTGATTGGCTCAAGGATAAAAAAGGGAATATAGGTTAAGCCAGGCAGGATATATCCCAGAACTTTTGCAGGGGTTTACAACAAAAGTTGCTATTTCCTTCTTAAAACTGTGAAGATATAAGCCAGACAGGGCACACCTGACCCAGGATGAATAGAGCAGAGAGAGAGACAACTTCCTAAACCGCAATTCATTAGTCCAGGCATGCTAGAAGTCTGCTCATATACTTTACACCTATAAGAGCTAATAATTCTCTTTTCTCTTTTTTTGTTGTTTTGTTTGATCTTGTTAGCATTGAGCTATCTGTGACATGTGAATGAAAGTATACTTTCAGATACAGACATATACCAAAGTCCAACTATAACAGGAAGGAAGATGTGCAAGTGGAAAAGAAGAGTGTTGGTACGGTTGAGCCCTATATTTAGTACAATGCAAATTTTACCTTTTTCGACAATCTGTATTATGATGATAAGAAAACTAGGATTCATAGTCACATTAAGTGAAAGAGCCATGACTTAGACTTCTGAGTTCAAACTTTATTCCCTTTATAACACTGTGCCACAGAACTATCATACATAACTACCTTATATAAAGCAATGTATGTGTATTTTATACCCACTTCAGTTATCCCCTCTAAACTTTGAGATAACAGTATAAGGGAAAGTCAAACAAATGAGTTTTTCAATGAAAATCTTAATATCTTCCATCTGATCCTTTCATCCTCACTGTCACTATGTTTAGCTCCCACCCTCCAAGTTCCTTGTTTAAAAAAAATTGTACACTTTTTTCTATTAATATATAATTTTACTACTTATGCTCTTAAAATATCTGTGGTTTACCTATGTACATAATATTGGGAAGAAATCCATTTTTATTGCCTCCTTAGGGCAACCTAGTTTCCCTAGTTAAACGGTGTATTCCTGGCCAACAACATTCAGTATTTATCACCATATCTTTGGAATATGCCTTAACATCAGATGGAGCGAGACTTACCTAGGTTGACTTAGCTATTTATGGACTTTTACTCTTCTCTATGAGTAAGCTTATGAAGTTCCTTAAAATTTTCAACCAAAATTTGAATTGGGTTTATATTGAATTTATAGATTAATTTGGGAAAATTAATGTCTTTATAATATTGTTATATGGGTGGTGGTCACATAATGCAATATGCAGGTCATGTGCCATTGAAATGTACACTTGAAGTTTATGTGACCCTATTGACAGATGTCATCTCAATAAATTTAATTTAAGTTTTTTAATTAAAAATATATAATATTAACCTATTCCACTCAAAAACATGAAATGTCTCTCATTTGTTCAGATCATCCTCCTTGCCCTTTATTGCAGTTTGACATTTTTCTTCATAAATTTTGTTTCTAGCACAAGAGGAAGTTTATTTAGTGTGAGAAAGTACACTCAAAGAGAAGATTCGAGCAGGCTCTTCAGGTAGATGCCTTGGCCTTTTAGAAAATCAGAGGCAGAAGTGAGCCAGCTGGACTGTGTGGACTCAGGGAACAAGTTAGAGAGGCAAAAAGAGAGCCCTTGGAGACAGATTCAGGGGGTAAGCCTGGGACAGGCTGCCATTGCCTGCTACTCCTCTGGTTGCAAGTCTCATGGGGACCCTCAGAGCTTGGGAAAAAGAAAGCAAAGATACACACCTGAAGAAAGAAGGCATGGGCATGCTCCCAGAGAGAGTATATTCTATAAATGTAATGTTGCCACTTCAAATGGTGTCTTTTCTTAAAATATATTTTGTAGCTTATTACTGCTGATATAGAGAAATGCAATTAATTTGTGTGTGTTACTCTCATATCAGAAACATTGTTCAGCTCTCTTACTCTAATAAATTTATTAATTTATTCTGTTGGTTGTTCTCTATAGATGATCATGTTATCTAGAAAAATACCAGTTTTATCTATCCTCTTACATCCCTTCACGTTTTTTTCTTTCTTAATAACAATGGCCGAGACCATTAATTCTATACTAAATACCACCAGTAATATTGGACACGCTTTTCTTTTCCCTGATATCCAAGGAATACACTTAAAATTTCTTCATTTGTTTTCATGTTTGCTGCTGAGTATATACTACCCATTAATTATGCCTTAAAACTTGGGTATAAATCATCTAGGCTTTGAGGTTTTATTTTGTTAAGTTTAAGCTTTATTGACCTATTCAAGTTTTTCTTTCTTCTTGTGATATTTTGGCAGTTTTTTGTTTCTTCTTGGATTTTATCCATTTCATTTAGATTTTCAAATTTATTTATATGTACTTACTTATAATACAATTTCATTGTTTTAATTTCTGTTGAGATTGGCTATCCCCCCCCTTTTCATACTGTTATTTATTTGCATTCCCTCTTTTTCTCCTTCTCTCCTCCCCTGCTTCTGCTTGTCTATAACAATTGTGCCAGGAATTTTCCTTTATTATCTAATATTTTATTACTATTTTGTATAATTAAAAAATGTATTGTTGCTTTTATGTTTCCCTTTATTTCTATTATTTGTCTTCTTGTTTTTTTTTTGGATATTACTTTTATTCAAATATCATAGTTCAATGCTTAGCTGCTCTGTTTTCAAACTATCTTGCTTCTTTAAAATTATTTTTATTTTAGTTGGTATATAGTCTGATACTGGTTATTTTATTTTCTTTCAGATGTACAATGTAGTGATCTGACATTTTTATACCTTATGATCTGATTGCCCCACTAATTCTAGTAATGATCTGTCACTGTGTAAACTTATCACAGTATTATTGTCTATATTTCTCTTGACCTTTTCACCCATTGCCTCCATCCCTTTGGTCTCTGTTTCTATAAGTTTGTTTTTATTTTGTTTGTTTTTGTTTTCATATTCCACATATAAGTAAAACCATATAGTTTATGTCTTTTTCTGCCTGACTTATTTCACTTAGCACAATATGCTGTAGTTCTATCCACATTGTTACAAATGGCAAGATTTCATCCTTTTTATTGCTGTCTAATATTCCACTGTGCGTATGTGTGTGTGTGTGTGTATGTCACATATTTTTTTTAATTATCAGTTATTTATTTACTTATTTTAGAGAGAGAGAGAGGAAGGGGAGAGGGGAGAGAGAGAGAGAGAGAGAGAGAGAGAAACATCAACCTGTTGTTCCTTTCAGCCATATATTCATTGGTTGACTCTTGTATATACCCTGACTGGGGATCAAATCTGCAACCTTGGTGTCTCAGGATGAGGCTCTACCAACTGAGTTACCTCACCAGGGCCACATCTTCTTTTCCTATTCAACTATTGATGGACTCCTAGGTTATTTCCATAGTTTTGGCTATTGTAATTAATGCTGCAATGAACACAGGGGTGCATATATTTTTTTAAATTCCTGTTCCCATTTTCTTTGGATAAATATCCAGGAGTGGAATTTCTGATTCATATGGTATATCTATTTTTAGCTTTTTTGAGGTATCTCTATACTGTTTTCCATAGGGGCTGCAGCAGTTTGTCCCACCAACAAACAGTGCACTAATGTCCCCTTTTTCCCACATCCTCACCAACAGGTTATTTGTTAACTTTTTGATAACAGCCATTCTGACTGGTGTGAGATAGTATCATTGCATTTCCCTGATGATTAGTGATGTTCAACATCTTTTCATGTATCTATTAGCCATCTGTATGTATTCTTTTTTTTTTCAAGATTGTATTTATTTATTTTTAGAGAGAAGGGAAGGGAAGGGAAAGAGAAAGAGAAGGAGAGAAACATCAATGTGTGGTTGCCTCTCACTCACCCCCTACTGAAGACTTGGCTGGCAACCCAGGATTGTTCCCTGACTGGGAATCGAACTGGTGACCCTTTGGTTCACAGGCTGGCACTCAATCCACTGAGCCATATCAGCCAAGGTTGTATGTCCTCTTTGGAGAAATGTCTCTTCATGTCTTCTGCCCATTTCTAAATCAGATTGTTTATTTTATTCATTTGTTAGTGAGTTGTATTAATTTCTTACATATTTTGGATATCAACCCCTTATTGAATATATCATTTGCAAATATATTCTTCCAGTCAGTAGGTTGCCTTTTTGTTTTGTTGCAGGTTTCCTTCACTGTGAGAGCTTTTTAGTTTTATGTAGTTCCACTCATTTATTTATCTTTTGTTTCCTTTGCTCAAGGGACTGTGTCCAAAAGATATTACTCAGACTGATGTCAGATAGTTTACTTCCTACATTTTCTTCCAGGAGTTTTATGGTTTCAGACCTTACATTTAAGTCTTTAACCTATTTTGATTTTATTTTTGTTTATGGTATAAGAGAGGAGTCCAGTTTCATTTTTTTGCATGTATCTGTCCAGTTTTCCCAACACCACTTGTTGAAAAGACTGTCATTGCTTCAGTGTATATTTTTACTTCCCTAGTCATCAGTTAGTTGACCCTATATGTGAGGGTTTATTTCTGGCTCTCTATTCTGTTACATTGATTTATGTGTTTCTTTTTGTGCTAGTACCATACTTAAAACTATCTTGTTTCTTTTTTTAAGTATATTTTATTGATTATGTTATTGCCATTGTCCCATATTTTCTCCCCTTTATCGCCCTCCACCCTGAACCTCCCCCTCCTTCTAGCATTCCCCCCATTAGTTCATGCCCATGGGTCATACATATAAGTTCTTTGGCTTCTCCATTTCCCATACTATTCTTAACCTCCCCCTGTCTATTTTGTACCTACCAATTATGCTTCTTATTCCCTGTAAATTTTCCCCCATTCTTGTCCCCTCCCCCTCCCTGGCGATAACCCTCCATGTGATCTCCATTTCTGTGGTTCTGTTCCTGTTCTAGTCATTTGCTTAGTTTGCTTTTGATTTTTACATTCTGTTGTTGATAGTTGTGAGTTTGTTGTTATTTTATTGTTTGTATTTTTTATCATCTTTTTCTTAGATAAGTCCCTTTAACATTTCATATAATAAGGTCTTGGTGATGATGAACTCCTTTAAGTTGACTTTATCTGGGAAGCACTTGATTTGCCTTCCATTCTAAATGATACCTTTGCTGGATAGAGTAATCTTGGATGTAGGTCCTTTTTCATTACTTTGAATACTTTTTTCCAGCCCTTTCATGCCTCCAAGTTTTCTTTTAGAAATCAGCTGATAGTGTTATAGGAACTCCTTTGTAGGTAACTGTTTCCTTTTTTTTTTTTTTTGCTGCTTTTAAGATTCTCTCCTTATCTTTAATCTTGGGTAATGTAATTATGATGTGCCTTGGTGTGTTCCTCCTTGGGTCCAATTTCTTTGGGACTCTCTGAGCTTGCTGGACTTCCTAGAAGTCTATTTCCTTGGCCAGATTGGGGAAGATTTCCTTCATTATTTGTTCAAGTAAGTTTTCAACTTCTTTCTCTTCCTCTTCTCCTTCTGGCACCCCTATGGTTCAGATGTTGGAATGTATAAAGTTGTCCCAGAGGTTCCTATGTCTTTCTTCTTTCTTTCTTTCTTTTTTTTTTTTTTTTTTTTTTTTTTTTTTTTTTTTTTTTTTTTTTTTTTTGAATTTTTGTTTCTTCATTCTGTTCCAAATTGCTGATTTGAGTCCTGGTTTCCTTCCCATCACTTTTGGTTCCCTGTATATTTTTCTTTATTTCATTTGGCATATCTTCACTTCTTCCTCTATTTTGCAACCATACTCAACAATTTCTGTGAGCATCCTGATTACCAGTGTTTTGAACTATGCATCTGATAGGCAGACTGTCTCCTCCTCATTTAGTTCTTTTCATGGAGTTTTGATCTGTTCTTTCATTTGGGCCATATTTCTTTGACTTGGTGCATCTGTTACATTGTAAGGGGCAGAGCCTTAGTTATACACCAGGGAAGGGCAAGCCGCTTTGCAGAGTTGTGGCACTGTATATGGGGGAGGGGTCAGAAAGGAAACAATGTAGCTTGGTCAGCTCTTGCTCTGCTTTTAGTCACTTCCCCAGCAAAGTATGCCTTTCTGGTGCTGATTCCCAGGTAGGTGGGCTTGTGTATGTCCTAGGACCCTGTGGGTCTCTCTAACAAACTCTCCTGTGAGGCTGGGAGTTTCTTCTGCTGTAAGCCCTACAGGTTTTTGCGGCCAAAGGTTTTGAGGCTTTAGTTTCCTATGCTGGAACCATGGGTTGTGTGGTCTGTCTCACTCCACAGTTGTACTTCCCAGCTTATCTTCAGGGAAATGTGGGACCACCCAGTCCTCCAGCCTGCTTTATTACTTGTCCTCTCTGCCAAGGTTGCCCATCTCCACCCCTCCTACCAGCCTGGATGAATGTTTCTTCTTTAACTCCTTGGTTGTTGAACTTCCATAGAGTTTGATTTTCTGGCAGTTATGATTGTTTTGGTTTTTCATTTTGTTGTTATTCTTCTTTTGGTTGTGTGAGGAAGCAAAACTTATCTACATATGCCTCCATCTTTGCCAGAAGTCTATCTTATTTCTTAATAAATGTATACATAAGTATAATTTTTTTTCTAGAACTGCTTTAGCTGTGACCTATAAGTTTTTACATGTCATATTTCTATTATCATTTATTTCCAAGTGTTAATTAACTTTGCACTTTACTTTTCAACATAAAGGCTATTTAGTAACATCTAACTTAATTTTCAAATATGTGAAGTTGTACCCATCCTTTTGTAATTAAATTTTAACTTCATTGCAATATGCTAGGCAAAGCTCCATCCAGAAATGAACCTAATGGACAATGGTGAGGGGAAATCCTTCCAATAGAATTCTGGACTATACTGGGTTGAATAGTATCCTCCTCTAAAACACATGTCCACCTAAACCAATGAATATGACCTTATTTAGAAATAGCATCTTTGCAGATACAATCAAGTTAAGATGAGATCATAGTGGGTTATGGTGAGCCCTAACCCAATGACTTGGTGGCCTTACTTGAAGAGGGAAATTTGAATATATATATTTGAACACAGGGGAAATGCCATGTGATGACAGAGGCAGAGATTGGAGTTATATACCTACAAGTCAAGGAACATGAAGCATTGCCAGCAACCACCAGAAACTAGGAAAAGGTGAGTAATAATTCTCCCCTGGAGCCTTCAGAGAGGGTGTGGCCATGCTGACACTTTGATTTTGGTCTTCTAGCCACCAGAACTATGAGCCAATAATCATCTATGGTTCTAAGCCACTTGATTTGTGGTAATTTTCTATGGTAGCCCTAGGAAACAAACACATCTGCTTTGTCTGATGTGAGAAGACAGGTGTATATACCTACAGTAATTCATGTGTGATTGCTAACAATTTGGCTGGATGATTAGGGAAGGAAGCAGATTGAATGATTGGTGACAAAGAAGTATGGAGAAAGAAGAATGTCAATGGTCTTTTTTGAAAGGACACAGATGGCAAAGATATTTGTGTCTATGTGAATGTTGACCAAGGGTGATGAATTGCAGAGGAGGCTCTAAGTACAGTAATTAAGTGGACAAAATGACATGCTCTGTGGATGGCAAATATCCTCTCTCCCCAGACACTAAGGACTGTGTATACTAACTCAGTGGGACCATGAACAAAATGGTTGTGGTAGGGAAGGAGGCTAGCCATAGACTCCACAACATGGGCTTCTCCTTACCAAGGCCCACCTGGCTAATGCTGTTGCTGAGTGCCTTATCTGCCAACAGCAGAGACCAGCATTGGCTCCCGGACAAGGCACCATTGTCCCCGGCGATCAGCAGCCACTTCATAGCACACTGATTACATTGGAACTCTTCCATCATTGAGAAGGCAGAAAATCTTCCTCTTTAAAATAGACACATATTCTGGTTATAGATGCCTTCTCTACCCACAATAATTCTGCCAGGAACTCCACCGACACTCACAGAATGCCTTTTCCACCATCATGATATTCCACACAGCACTGCTTCTGATCAAAAAACTTGTTTCATAGCAATAGAAATGCAGCAATGAACATATGCCTATAGAATTAATAGGTCTAACCACATACTACATCATCTAGAAATAGCTGTTCTAACTTGAAGATGAAATTGCTTGCTGAAAACTCAGTTATAGTGCCAGAAGTGAAACAACACCTTTAAAGACAGGGTTCTGTTTTGCAAGATGTAGTATATGCTTTGAACCAGAGGTCACTCTGTAGTGCTATTTCCTTCATAGCCAGAACACAGGGGATTCAGGAATCAAGGGATGTAAGTGGGTGTGGCTCCTCTCACTATTATATCAAATACCCACTCATAAATTTTTTGCCTCCCACCCTGGCATCTCTGAGATTTGCTGCTTTAAAGGTCTTTGTTCCCAAGGGAGGAATACTTCCACTATGGGACACAACAGCATAGGCACTACATTGGAAGGTGAGGCTGCTTCCTGGCTGCCTTAAGGTTCTTATGCCACAAACCAACAGGCAGCAAAAGGGGTTTCTCTACTGCTGGAGAGCTCGATCTCAACTACCAAGGGGGAAATTAGACTGCTGCTAATGCATGAGTACAAACAGTGCTATGTCTGGAATCCAGGGCATTTCCTGGGGCATCTCTTAGTACTTCCATGCCCAATAGGAAGTACTAATAGAAAACTGTTACCAAAGAGAGGCAGGAATATCAAGGATTGCAATGCTTCAAGAAGGAAGGTTTAGGTCACTCCACTAGGAAACTGATCAGCTGAGCTTCTTGCTGAGAGCACAGGAAATATGAAACAGGCAGTGGACGGAAAGGGGTCATAAATGTCCACTGTGGCCTCATGACCAGTTGCAAAAACAAGAACTATTGTAGCTTTGCATGTTTTTTCTTTGCCTGTCATGGGTTTGTGTTCATTGTTAAACATTAACCCTCATCTCCCTTTTCTCATTATTATTTCATATTCCAGGTGGTGGAAGTTAACTTTACAATTTAGTCTTTAGTCTTTAGGTATTAGAATATTTAGTAGAATAGTGGCTGAACTTGAGAAGCAATTAATATAGCCAGTTTATAACTGGCTATATGATATCTATAACTAATAGAGCCAGTTAAAGTATACTTTCTTAATTTCAACTTTTACTTATATTTATTCATTTATTTTAAATGAGTCTTTTAAAAAATTCATTAATTGATTTGAGAGAGGGAGGGAAAGGGAGAGAGGGTGATGGGGGGGGAGATGAGAGAGAGAGAGAGAGAGAGAGAGAGAGAGAGATATCTGTTGTTGCACTTCTTTATGCATTCACTGGTTGACTCCTGTCTGTGTCCTGACCGGACATCAAACCCACAACCTTGGTGTATTGGGATGATGCCCTAACCAACTGAGCTACCCAGCCAGGGTTAATTTTAATTTGTTAAATGGTGCTAAAATATGCATTTGTCATTTTAACCATTTTAAAGTGTACAGCTCACTGCTGTTAAGTACATTCACACTGTTGTGCAGCCATCACCACCATCCATCTCCAGAACTGTTTTCATCTTCTCAAGCTGATACTCCAAACACATTAAATATTAACCCCTCATGTCCTCCTCCCCCCAGCCCTGGCAACTGCCATTGTACTTTCTATCTGTATGAGTCTGACTGCTCTAGGATTCACTTACATAAGATACAATTTTGGGGGGAGGTTAAGACCATAACTCTCATACAAATATAAAATGAATATGTCAGAGGTTTTATTTACCTCATTGATTAATAAGGAAACTAATCAGATGTTATAACTAGACTGAAGGAAAATTCAAACAACCACACATATATAGGCAACAAGAAATAGTAGAACAAATTTACAAAAAGATACAAAATGGTCTAACTGCAGGAAAATAATCAATTGTATTCTACCAGACACAATTCACTTCCATTTCTATGGACTTAAATTATTTGCATTGTTAATTTTCTACAACTTACAGTACTGTAAAATAGCCCACAAACAATGAAAGGAAAAGGAATTATGCTCAAGGGAGAATATTCGATAACTCTATAGATAGAACATGGCTGGATATTGACAATATTGCACTGAATCAGAAAAAAATCAGGGAGGACCATGACAATTACCAATTTATTTCTTGTCAGTTACCAGCAGAGGTCATTGGAGGGACACTGCAAGGCATGGCACGGGAGGTAGCTTCCCTTCCTAGATCTTCCTGTTGCTGAGATGACATCTATGGAGACCTGGTAGCACTCACTGTCCAGCCAATTTCACCACCACAGTATTGGATGGCTTCCAGCTGACCACCCCCAGCCTGGGGGCTGCACCCCAGCTCTGGCTTACAGCACTCTGGTGAACTTTTCTGTCATCTAGTGGGCTGAACTTTCTCAAAGGAGGTCTGACTCTTAGCCTGGGGTTGGGGTGTATTCTCTGCAGAGTCTCCCTCAACATTTGAGGCATAGTAGTACTTCTTACATTCGCTGTTCTGTAATCTTTTACCTCTCTTAATAGTTTATCACCATTTATTAGTTCATAACTCTTGCATTAGATTTTCCCTGATAAAATATTACCATGGTTTCTGGGACCTGACTGATACAACCATAACTTGATTTTCTCCCTATTTATTCCTTAATCTTGTCACATCCATATTGTTTTCCCTAGGATTTTAGTTCTGTATTTTAATGGATATATTTTCTCTTTGGTTTTAGTTGCTTTCTTTTCAAGGCTAAAACAAACTACTTAAATACGTGATACCCTTCTGATCTGTTAAAGCACATCTGTGTTTTTTTTTCTTTTTCTTCTCCTTTCTGTATTTCTTCAGGCCCACAATATTCTAACTGTGCAATATAAGACAAATTGCCCAGTCTTCCTGATTTTCAGTTTCTTCATCTGTAAAACATGGTGATTCGGTGATAATTTAATTAGGAAAATAATACTCATACCAGGTAATTCAATAGAGAAAATTTAATAAAAGGTTCAGACCGAAGAGCTGAAACACCAAATAGGGGAAAGTAGTCTGCCCAGGGATTAAGCAACTGTAGGGAGCAACAGCCACCCACAAGTCTGGGACTAAGGAGAGATGGAGTGTTACCACAGCCCAGGAGGCAGAGCCTCTGGTCAGGACCTGAGGGATCAAGGGCTGGGTAGGAGGTGCAGTCACCACCAGATCAGCACCATTGTGCAGAGCAGAGAGAGCAGAGAAACACTGTTGAGTTTCCTCTCTTCCTGCTGTCCAATCTCCTCCCAGTGCCATCCATTGCCCAAACCTAGGCAGAAGCCAGTTTCCCAGCAAAGAAGCCTGGGAAAGGAACTTGGCAAGAATTAACCCCTTGTGATTCACAGCAGAGTGGAGGAAGAGCAGGGACTGAACTGGAGGCAAACAAGCAACTAACCAGCACACATATATCTACATGGGTTTACTGTGAACACCTAGTTGAGATTATACAGTGGGCTAGTACAGAGTACAGTCAGGAAATAGTGTCATTTTTTATTATCCTATCTTATATCTCTATATTTATCTTTTACCATTCTTCTCATAATTTCAGATGCATTTGAAATATTTCTAGTTTGTAAAATTCACTATGAACTCTTATCACTTTGGACCTTGTGCAGAATTAGCTCCCTCTGCCCACACAGCATTGCATTCCCATCCACCCACCCCCGATCACACACATTACCCTCAAGTCTCTCTTTTCCATCATGATTCATTTTAGGTTCTACCTCTAACAGAATGCCTTACTTGAGTCCATCAAGGTTTGTTAGACGTCTCTATCTATGTTCTGATTGTATCCTATGTATGTCTCTACCATAGCACTAAGCAGACTGTATGACAATGATTTATTTATTCTTTTCTCTCCAAATTAGTTTTCTATTGCTGCATAACAAAGTTCTACAAACCCAGCAGTCTAAAACAACAGAGTTATTTCCTCACAGTGTCTGTAAGTCAGAAGACCAGTACACTTTACCTGGATCCTCCACTCAGCATTTCACCAGGCTGAAATCAAGGTGTTGACCAGCTAGCTGTATCCTCCTCTGGAGGCTTGGCTAGGGAAACATCCATTTCCAAGTTATCTTCACAGGATTTATTTCCTTGAAGCTGTATGACTGAGATTCCTTTTTCTTTTCTTTTTCTTTTTTAACTCCTAGCAGCCAAAGACTCAGCTCCTAGAGGTCACCCACAGGTCCTTGTTATAGGGCCTTTTCCACAGTGTAATAATCTGTTCTTGTTGCTTCAAGGCACATAGACAGCATCTGCTGTAGCTTCAAATCTCTTGAATTCTTTGGCCCCTTTATCCTTTAAAAAAAAATGTTCACCTGAATAGGCCAGGCTCACCCATGCTCAAGGAGATGTTATTATCATATTTTGCCATGTATATAATGCACTCCCATGTATAATGTGCACCCATATTTTTGGACCAAACTTTCAGGGAAAAAAATCTTGCGTTTTAATTTTTAATTCAATTATTTATTTATTTATATTTAGAAACTAAACCAATTATTATATTCCAGGGTATTATTTTGTATATGGATATCATTATTGCTTTCTAGAGTAATACTTTTAACACATAAGCATAAATAAAAGAATTAAAAATGTTTATATAGATACAGAATTAGTGCTACCCACGTATAATGCATGTCCTTACTTTTTCCCTCAAAAATTTGGGCAAATAAGTGCACATTATGCATGGCAAAATATGGTAAATAGCAAATACACACTAGAATTGGGAATCTTGGGGACCTTCTGGATGCAAACCCTCCAAGGACAAAGCCAGTCTCTGTCTTCATGTCCTTAGAATGGAGCAGAATTAGCACCTGACACATAGTAGCTATTTAATGAAAGAATAAAGAAATAAAACAAAAAGGGGAAGGCAACTTGTAGGGGAGGGAGATATTTAAAAGGAAATTTAAATATGTCTTCGTCAGTAATGGATATTTGAACCTGAATCCTGGGTCCATAATGAGACCATTAAAAAGTTGGAAACCAAATAGTAGGAGTTGGGTTGGGTGGGTTGTGGAAGAAAGGGTGGATAATGAAAAACTGTGAGTTTCATACTGGATATGTTGAGTTTGTTTTGCTTATGGGAGAACCATGTGGAAATTTCCTGCAAACAAATGAGAGTGATAGTCTGAAACTTAGAAGAGAAAAATGGGTTAGCTATGGGGTGAGGAGAATCATCATGTTGCATTTTTAAAGTTGTACCTTAGTCTTTAGGGTACTCTTACCCCAGTCCTGTTCCCAACTGGGCACCATAAGTTGGCTCTTGTATTCTGGCTCTGACTGTTATTTCTTTCCCTTTTCTACTTCCCACCTACTTGATTTTCCCGTAGTTGCTCAGTTTTCCTTATCTTCTTCCTATTTAACCCTCCAGATATAACTGTCAGAATGAAAACCCATTATCAGCTCTCTTGAGCCTGCCAATGTTGATTAAACTGTAATAGACATTAGTGGGGATATTTACACTAATCTACTTCTGTGCATGGTGGTAAGAGAATGACCTCCACAGAAGAGCTGAGTTCAAATACTGCCTCTTCTATTCACTTGCTGTATAATCATGATCCAGATGAATGATGTCTCTGAGCTTATTCCTTCTTTATACATGAGCCATACATATATAATGTTATATATATAGTGTATAAATACATACACACACATGTCCAAGGTGATTAAATAAAATTATGTATGTGAAATCTCTGGTAAATTGTAGAAATTCACTTAAATACTTACAGTTATTTTTTTAGAGAAAAATGTGGATGTTGTGCTCATATATTTTTTTCTCCAGGTTCTTTAGGATTTTCCAAATTACTACTTTAGATATAAAATCAATTTAACAATGCTATAACATGACCAAAAAACATTTATAATCCCCATTGGGATTGGGAAATACTGTGTAGTAGCAATGATAAAAACATACTATGAAACTCATATTAAACTTGAGAAATGATAGCAGGTGACTAGGAACCATGCTTTCTGCAAAATAGTAATGATAAAATAATGACAATTGTGTTCATTATAATCAGTGTGCACCTAGTTCTTCTTACAGCAAAAGATAGATGTTTATTTTGTTGTTTTTTTAAGTATGTTTTATTGATTATGCTATTACAGTTGTCCCAACTTTCCTCCTGTTGCCTCCTTTGCCTGGTATTCCCCTTCCCTCCAGTCATCACCACCTTAGTTCATGTCCATTGGTCATGCATATAAGTTCTTTGACTTCTCCATTTCCTATACTGTTCTTAACATATCCCTGTTTATTTTGTACCTACCCAATTGTGCTTCTAAATCCCTGTATCTTTCCTCCATTCTCCCTCTTCCCTGCCTGCTACTGATAACCCTCCAAATGATCTCCATATCTATGATTCTGTTCTTGTAGTTGTTTGCTTAGTTTTTGGGTTTTGTTTTTTACATTCAGTTGTTGATCATTGTGAGTTTGTTGTCATTTTCATGTTCATAGTTTTGATCTTCTTTTTTTAAATAACATCCTTTAATGTTTCATATAATAATGGCTTGGTGATGATGAACTCCTTTAGCTTTACTTTGTCTGGGAAGCACTTTATCTGCCCTTCCATTCTAAGTGATATGTTTGCTGGATAGAGTAATCTTGGTTGTAGGTTCTTGCTTTTCATCACTTTGAATACTTCTTGTCAGTCCCTTCTTGCCTGCAAATTTTCTTTTGAGAAATCTGCTCAGTGTCTTATGGGAATTCCTTTACAGGTAACTAACTGCTTTTCTCTTGACACTTAAAATTCTCTATCTTTAACCTTTGGCATTTTAATTATGATGTGTCTTGGTGTGTTCCTCTTTGAGTCCAACTTGTTTGGGACTCTCTGTGCTTCCTGGCCTTGTATGTCTATTTCCTTCAGCAAATTAGGGAAGTTTTCTTTCATTATTTTTTTCAAACAAATTTTAAATTTCTTGCTCTTCCTCTTCTCCTTCCAGAATCCCTGTGATTCAGATGTTGGCACTTTTGGAGATGTCCAAGTGTCTTCTTAAACTCTCCTCATTTTTTTCAATTCTTGTTTCTTCATTTTGTTCTGGTTGAATGTTTATTTCTTCCTAATGTTCCAAATTGTTGATTTGAATCCCAACTTCCTTCCCTTCATTGTTGGTTTCCTGTGGATTTTTCTTTATTTCACTTAGTGTAGACTTCATTTCTTCTCTTAAGTTTTCGCTGTATTCAATGAGATCTCTGAGCATTCTGATGACCAGTGTTTTGAACTCTGTGTCTAGCGGGTTGGTAATCTCTGCATCACTTAGTTCTTTTTCTGGGTTCTGTTCTGTCCCTTCATTTGGGCCATATTTCTTTGTCTCCTCAATTTGGCAGTCTCCCTATGTCTGTGTACTAGTTAGAGCCACTTTGACTTCCTGTCTTAATGCACTGTTAAGTTGTTTGGGGCAGAGCCTTGGATATTCACCAGGATGGGTGCCTGCTTCACCACTCTGTGGCTCCATGTGTGGAAAAGAGGTTGAAGAGGGGACAATGCTGTTGCTGGTTGATTTCTGGGGGCTTGTCTGGCACTCTCCCCATTTCCAGTCACTTCATCCACTTACCAGATGTGACAGGCACCCTTCCAGCTACTGCCCTGGTTGTGGTTCCCAGAGTGACTGGGTTTGTGTATGTTCTGGGCTCTCCTGAGAAACCAGCAGTTTCTTCTGCCACCCCAAACCCCTCTGGACAGCCAAAAGTTAGGAGGCTTTATGTTTCCCAGAGCTGGAACCCTAGGTTGCATGGTCTGACATGGGGTTGGGATCACTCACTCACAAGGTGTTCCTCTGATTTTTATTCACCACATATGAATGTGGGATGGCCCATTTTGCCAGCCACTGCTGCTGGCTCATCATGCCACATTGCATCCTCTCTGCCCTGGCTCCCCATCTCTGCCCCTCCTACCTGTCTGTATGAATATAGCTTCTTTAAATCCTTGGTTGTCTAACTTCTGTACAGTTCAATTTTCTGGCAGTTCTGGATGTTTTTTGTTTTGAAATTGTGATCTTTCTTATGGTTGTGCAAGGAGGCGAAGCATGTCTACCTACACTTCCATCTTAACTGGAAGTCCCCCAGCAGGTTTATTCTGGATATCTGCCTCCCAGGTAGAGAACCAAAGCTAAGAATTTCTGTATCTGCCTACAATCTCTGCCAGCTCTCAGCACACTTTCTGCCATGGCCTCAGGGATTAGCACTGCAGCCTGACTGTCTCCTGCTCATTTTCTGTGGCAGACACAGTAGTCTTTCTAAAATGCAACCTGAGCAAATCAATCTCCCACCTACTGCACTTAGCATGAAAGGAAAACTCCCTAGGTTGACATGCAAGGGCCCTTCACCATCAGTTTCCAGTTGACCTTTCCTGTTTTATTTCTTATCACTTCCACTCATAATCTTTGCCCTGACATCCTACTCTCCACGTAGTTTGTGATCTTTTTGGGGAACTGGCTCTTCCTCCACTTCCCTTACCTAGTTTAGGGTAATTCTTCCTCCTCCATCCTCACTGGCATCCTCTCTTCATCTAAACCACCTTCCCCCAGCTCTGGGTTACTGGTTTCCTTTCACAAGGGTATGCTCAGTTCTCAGTTAAGATTTATTTACACTGTAAAGAAACTGCTGCCCTTTGAAATATGCATGCAATTTTATTGGAGTAGCATAATTGAAACTGCTGGTTTAAAACACTCTGGTCTTGCTGACTGCAGAGGTTAGTACTTCAGGATGACCAAGCAAACAGTCGTCTGTATTGTGATAACGCCACATTCGCCATGAGGCTCAGTTTTAATACCATGTTCCCTCCCCGTGCGCAGGAACTCTGAGAACATAGCCCGTTGGTTGCTGTGAGTCCCAGGGGGTTCACTTGTGTGTCTTCAACATTTTTTTAAATAAATTTATTGGGGTGACATTGGTTAATAAAATGATAGGTTTCAAGCATACAATTCTATAATATACCACCTGTATATTGCTTTGTGTGTTTATCACCCAAAGTCAAAAATTTTAAGTAAAATCATGGCTGAAAATTGTCAGGTAACATCCCAGGAGTCCTCACATGAAGAGTCACCATAAAAATACCATTATTGTATTAAAAATAGAAACAGGTTTTTTTTAGCTTTGTTTAAAAAAGATCACTGATGTCAGAGAACTGCTTCATCTTAGCAGAAACATAATCAGCAACATATGTAACTAGATTGTCAAGATTAAGAAAGTGCTAGAATTGCACTGAGTGAGCTAAAAATATAATTTAAGGATTCCTATATGAAGAAGATAGAGGAAAGGGTAACTAAAAACCTAAATATCTGCATCTCCATTGCATAATTACTTCTATTTATGCCATAATGTTTTAAAAATTAGATACAGTATAATCACTATTTAAAATAACCTGCTTATTAACCATTGATACATGATCTGGAGAAGAGGCAGAAAGCTAATTTAAAAAGTTAGCTTTAAAAAGTCACTGGAATGACTATCCTATTTTTTCTTCATTTATTATGAAAAAATTAATTTTGATTTTGGTTTTCAAATAACTACTGCCTTTCTGGAAATTAATCAATAGAAGTGCACATTGGAATTGTTTATTTACCGGCTTGTTTCTCCTGGGCACTGGAACCGCATGAACAGGAGCTCTGTCTCTGTTGTTGATGTGGCCCCCCACCTAGCACATTGTCCTAAGAATATTCATATAAGCAGAATGAACTATTGTCTGAACCAAAGCTACATCAGCTTCAACAAAACATTTTTGCAAAATTACATCATTCAGCTTCAAAAGCAGGAAAATAAAATTACCAAACCTCCACTGTCAACATGATTTACTAAATTGACTATAGTTTGAAGGTATGAGGAAATATTATGGGATGGTAAAACAGAAGAAAAAGTTTTAAATAGGAGACATAGAAACCTACAGATTATATAATATTACTATACTTATATATATTTCACAATGAAATAGATTATATAACAAAATGCTAAAATATTTGTTATAATTAGGATAGATCTCCTCTATCAGAAAACTTGAAGAAGTTGTATAAACACCCATCTGTCACAGGCAACTCCTTCCCCACCCTGCTCAGGGGTGGCCACCAAAGCTTTCATAGAGTGACACGAGATTTCATCAGGGACACCTTAATTATTTTAGCCGTTCAAGTATATCAAATCAGTATCATCATGGGAGCATCAGGACTAGGGAGAAGAATTGTATTTTTGAAAACCATTCATGGGAAATTAAGTCAAGTAGCCAAGGGTTTAATTTGGAAATGCAAATATATATTGATTAGGTTTTCAGTAAAACACTGTTCATGTGGACACTGAAGGAGCCACGAGGGGTAAGGCAACAGTAACATGTGTGAAGAAAGAAAGAAAGAAAGAAAGAAAGAAAGAAAGAAAGAAAGAAAGAAAGAAAGAAAGAAAGAAAAAGAAAGAAAGAACACAAAGGGCAAAGAGGGGATATTTTTATATTTATATTTACATTATATTACATTTAAGTAAGGTTGTTTCCTTCATCCAAATAATTTCACCCATTTTAGAACATTAAGCCAACAGTTTTCAACTGGTGTGCCAATAATTTTTAAAAATATTTTGTTTATTTATTTATTTTTAGAGAGGGGGAAAGGAACGAGAAATAGAGGCAGGGAAACATCGTCCATGCTTGCCTTGATGGAGAATTAAGCCAGTGACTAGACGGAGTCCAGCCCACTGAGCCACACCAGTCAGGGCCACCCGCATTTTTTTAAATCATTCAATAGCTGACTATTTTCAGGGGCACTCACCTCATTTCCTTTAGATTGTCAAATTTAAAAATAACTATAGTTAATACAATAATAGCCATCTGGTGTGAATGAATCAAAATTATACTTTTGTCAGATCGGCAAAAGTATTTCTTGGTGTGCTGCCGAATTTCTAAAATTCTGCATATATTTCTTGGTGTGCCACGGAATGAAAAAGGTTGAGAATTGCTGCTAATACTTCTGCATCTCAGGGAGGAAAGTGACAAGATACTTTTCTTGGTATGTTCACAGAAGGGATCGTTAATTAGACTTGTTAGCTCTCCCTTCTTCCTTTGCACTTGTTTGTCAAAGCTCCTTCACCATTAGAATTTTCTGGGATTGGGCTGGTGAAGAGCAAGAACCTGGAGGCTGGATTCAGGAGACCTGGATTTCCTTGCCACTTCGTAGCTTGTGATACTGGGGATACTTATTTTCAGCTGTTTTTTATTTGGGAAATGGCAGCAATAATTTATACGTTATAAGGTTGTGAAGATGAGACAGGCCTGTGTGTGAAAAGCCCTTTCGAAACTGTAGAACGCTACGCAGATGTTAGTTATTATCTCCTTTAAAGGGCACAGATTCTGTTTCAATCGACTAGGAGACTGCTACAAGGCTCCTTGACACTTTCAGTCAGAACTTGACCCTGGGCTTTTTGTGCCACACACCAGCCCGGAGCAGGGTCACCCACGCTGCCGGGGCTGTCACTGCAGTATTCCAGCCTGAGCTGCTGCCCGTCCTCCACCCTCGCCGGTCTCCGGGGAAGGGCTCCGGGGAAGGGTGGCAGTGTCCCTCGCCATTTGGGTGGAGCCAGCTGTAGGGCCCAGCTGCTCCAAGGGGGAAGGGAGGGGCGGGGGTGTGGTCTTGCGGGGGAGGGGGTGGCTCCAAATCCCGGGCGTTCTAGGGCGACCGGCGTCGGGAGCTTGCGAGTCGCAAGCGGAGGAGCGAGACCTCTGCTTGCTCGGCCGCTGCCTGCGGGTGTCGCCAGCACGGCGGCATTCTCGCCCCCGTGGCTACGGAGCTGCTTCCCGGGCGAGCAGCCGCAGAGCCTAAGGAGCACACGCTGTCCTGCGCTCTTTGCACCGTGCCCCCTCCCCACCTCAACAGGTCAGGGGACAGAGGAGGCGGCCACGGCGCACGATCGGGACTGAAAGACAAGAGGTTCGGAAGGTAAGGGGCACTCTGCGCCCCCGTCCCCGGAGTAGGGGTCAGTCTGGCTCCAAACCGCCGCCGCTGACTTCTGGGAAGCCCTGGCTCTTCCCCGCCTCGCCGGCAGCTTCCCAGCAGGCTGACTCAAGCCGCGGGCCTTCCCACTTTTCCGGTGCAAAGCGGAGCTTCGTCGGGAGACGCGGAGCTTGCACCGCCCTTACTTCCAAAAGTGCGGCAGGTATCTCCTAGAAGAACCAGAGAGGGGACCAAGGGAAGGGACCCATTCTTCTGCCCCACTCCCACCTCCCCAAACCCGACGTCTGCTAAAGCGACCCGCATCTAGCAGAAAGATGTTCGGTTGTTCAAACCTGTTCTCAGGGTTGCGTAACAGAGGAGTCCCAGAAGTTTCTCCCGGCGGGGCGGGTAAAAGCGGCGCTTTGATCTCTTCCATCCCGAGCCCCTCTGTGGTCGAGATTGTCACCCCTACCCCTTGCGCCTAGTGGAGACGACTGGTTCCAGTGCCAGCTGATGGCGATTAAGAGGGAGGCACGTGTCGGTGGTCCGCTGCCTTTAGAGAGGGAGGGCGAAAGTTGAAGGCACCTCAGAGACTTGCTCCTGGGGCAGAGGGAGGCGGTGGGACTGGTTAATTTCTCCCGGTAATTTTCGCCTTTGATGATGATCCTCTGTGACTGCCGAGTGCTAGTCCTCCGACTTTGCGAGCGCTGGGGTGGGCGAATTAAAAGGGAGAGAAATCGGAGGGTACTGAGAATCGTAATTTCCTTAATGTAACAGTAAAGAAACTGCGAGCGGCTTTTGAGGATGTTGATAATTTCCTACTCAGTTTGCCTTCTAGGAGTTTCCACACCCCCACATCATTATGCAGATCGTCCCAGGCCGACCCTTGGCTTTGGAGGTGGAGGTGTGTTTCAAAATTCCTGGAGCCTGGTGGTGGGGGCGGCGGGCGGGGTCGTGGAGCGGGAGAGGAAAAGCCTTGTGGACAGTGTTTTGTTTTGTATTTTGAGGGTGGGATGGGGGTAATTTTAACCCTGATGGTGCACGTTGGAGGTGGGAGGCCCGAGGCAGGGGATACGATATACCATCAAGGAGCCAGGCGGGTTTTCAACCTTGAAGGCAAAACCGTATATTAAGGCAAAGACCTAGTCAGTGTCCCCTGGAACAGCAGCAAAGTGAGAAGAGCTCAGTAATTGAGGCACAGAAACGTCAGGCATGGGAGCTGCTTCCTGAAAGGTGTGAGGATTTTAGTTGTGAAGGTTATTTCAGAGCAAGGTCTTGCAGGGCTCGTAGAAGGTAGGGGGCAGTGGATGCCTCTTCCAGACCCATGTTGTGTCAGACTCGAAGTGAGGATAGAAGGTACTGAAAAAAAGATATTTGGAGCACAGAGTCCAGTTCTACTAAGAGGATTAAGAATACCTAGGCAAGGCCCTGTTTCAATGTTTACCTCCTCTGACTAATGTATTTCCTTAGCTGGCCTTTCATCTTTAGTGGAAAGGAGACCTTGAGAGGATATTCTGGAAATAAAATCACAGGAGAATTTAAAATTCTGGTGGTTTGCCTGCTTTAATTTAAAGGTGTCTCTTGCCAGTGTTAGAAAGTATTATATTTTTTTAAGAATTATTTAAACATTTTATTTATTTATCTTTAGAGGGGAATGGAAGGAGGGAGAGAGGGAGAGAAATATCAGTGTATGGTTGCTTCTCGTGGGTCCCTTGCCGGGAACTGGCCTGCAACCCAGGCATGTGCCCTGGCTGGGAATCGAACCGCGATCGTTTGGTTCACAGGCCAGCGTTTAATCCACTGAGCTACACCAGCCAGGACCCGGAAAGTATTATATTTAAACATGTGCAGAACAGGAATGCAGAGAACTTAAGGGATGAATGACCCAAGAGAATGAATGACCCAAGAGAATGAAGGGAGGCTAGGGGAGAAAGCAAGAGAATAGGTAACTAGTACTTGCAACTAGGAAAACCAATTTGACTTCAACTAATTTTAGGAAAGGGGGAATCAAGAACAGGATTTGAGATGGATTTGGTCACTCTAAGAAAAAGAAGTGTTGAAGAGTGGGACACAAGGCTTTAAAAAATGAGTTTAGATATTGGGGACTTCATCCCCTTTTTCTTTTCTTTTTCTAAATATAAGTTACATGGATGATGAGGCTGGGGATGTGAGACTTGCAAGTATATTACTGTGAACTCTTTGCTTTCTGCTTGCAGGAAAAAAGTGAATTGTTACATATCAGAGTTAATGTCTTAACTGTAGCAACTAAATTTCTTTAGTGACTTTGGCATTTGTTGTTGCTTAACTCTTCAACTTTGCACAAATGCAATTTCAAAGAATCATAATGTGTTAAGTTAGGATTCCAGAATCATCCAGGGAGAGAGAATTTATGGCAAAAATAAAACACAGGTGATTTTAAACATTGCTTTCTCCTACCAGATGCAATATATATATTTGCCACCAGAAGTCACTATTTCACTGAGGTTGTAAGACAGTAAGTAGACTACATTGGACTGGCTGTCTCTCCAGTTTCCTATCTGGTTTAACTGAATTTTGTAATGAGTTGGTTGAACTAAAAGTAACTTTTTTATTGACCTCTACAAAGCACTGTATATTGCCTTGGGAGTTGAAATGATGATTAAAAACTTGTGTTAAATATGGTTTAAGAAGTCAGTGAAAGAAATTTCATGCTCAATTCTGTAATTTGTGCTATTTCATTTTTTAAAATTGCATAATCCTTTCTGAAGTTACTTGACTATTCCAAATGTGGAGATAGACTTACACTTCCACTTTTTAAAAGGTAGTTCTAATTTACATATAAATATTTGGAGCGTACACAGGGAACAGTATGCCCTGCAGATGTCTAGTAGGAATGGCAACATAACAGGGATGTTCACCTTACCGTTAGAGACCTGCACTGAAAACTGTCCTTCAACTTGAATTCACTTGCTATCTTTTGTTTTTTCTTTTTTAATTATATTTTATTGATTATGCTATTACAGTTGTCCTATTTCTCCCCCACCATTCCCCTCCACCCTGCACACCCCCTCCTACCCACATTCCCCCCTTTAGTTCATGCCCATGTGTCATAAGTTCTTTAGCTTCTACATTTCCCATACTATTCTTGCCCTCCCCCTGTCTATTTTCTACCTACCATCTATGCCACTTGTTCTATGTACCTTGTCCCCCTCTCTCCTCTTCCCACTCC
>PVKU01013716.1:0-27200 GCA_004027475.1 Anoura caudifer
TATATTATTTAAGAGTAGTGTATTGGGCTTTCAATAAAAGAAATCAGAGAGGATCCCATTGCCATATGTTAGCTGGGAAACAAAGGGGCCAGGAGATAAGAAATTCTTCTTTCATGCCTCTGTATCTCTGCAGTGCCAGGACTATGTGGGAGGATTGTGTTTATGTTTGTGGCCGGATATGTATTTGTGTGGGAAATAAGAAATGCTTGGAGCATTATTATCCAGTTCAGAAGTTTTGTGTTGTTCTTTCTTGCAACTAGTATCAACAAGTCACTCCCATAATAGAATTTCCCCCTTTTTTTCTTTTTTATGAAAAGACTAATGATTGGTATTATGAGATAGAAATCTTAATGCTAAGATTCTATTTCTAGTTAGGGTTCCTAAATTTTTATTTATTTGAGATCTCAATTATGAGGCTAAATTGCACGTTTGATAGTGTCTAATCCATAATCATTACTCAAAAGTATTTGTTAAAAGAATAAATAGATATATTTATTACAGAGTACATTGCAATGTATCATTTCATGAAAAACAATCTGTACCACCTCTCAGAAAATATTCATTGTCATTGCTTCAATTAAAAAGAAAGATAGCTCCACCATGATCAAGTGCAGTAAAACTTTTAGAACTTTGGGTTGAACTTCTTTTTCAGATATACCAGAAGAGGCACTAGCTATTTTTTTTCATAATACGTGGTTGCACCTTCATTTTCAAGCAGGGCAAAGTTATCTTTGACATTGCTAATAAGTGAAGGAAGAGCCGTGTTCTAGTAGGAAAGGTGGGATTGAATGGATTCGCCTCTGTCCACCTTTTTCTCATTCCTGGATCTAGCTTGTTGGATCACATGGTTTACTGGTACCAAGATGGAAAGAGGTGAGAAGAATTAAAAGTAATTTTTAAGGCTACTTGAGGATAAACCATGTGACCATGGTTCAAGGTGTGTGCTGTTCCGAAAAGGGAATTACAAATGGAATTTTAACATGTAAATCCAGGATTGATGGGAAATCAACACAGAAAAAAATGTGTTGTAACTAAAAACAACAACAAAGACAATTGGGCTTGGAAGCCAAATATGAGTCACTTTCACATTTTATAAGTTGAATGACTTTAGGCAAATAAGTTTTCTCAGCTTACAGGAAGGCTATACACCATCCTCACAGGGACGCTAAGAGCCTGACCTGAGATAAGACAGTATGCAATAAGCCCTGGTTGATGTGGCTCAGTGGATTTAGTGCTGGCCTGAGAACCAAAGACAGTGTGCAACAGATAAATCCTAATGTCTTCCCTTTTAATTACCATTGTTCCCTTGAAAGAATGTATTTTTATATGCTGATGCCTCTTGCGTTAGAATCTGTAGTTAGTAGATCAAAAAACAGGTTCAAAGAACCAACCCTTAGGACTATAAAAGTTGTCTTGTATCTAATTTATTTTTTATGATGGGGTTAGGAAAATTTCTCTTACAGTTTTAATGTTATTCATTTGTAAATTGAAGGCATTGGTATAAGCAGATCTTCTAGTCCACCTGTGTCTCTAAGAGGCATCTTACTGGAGGTCATGTGTGAGTGCTGGTACAAGGCACATCACAGGTTTGAGTTATTTTTTTTCTCCTGGTCTTGAACTGTCTTTGAAGGACTCATATTCTATATTGCACACCCTCTCTTTCCTTAATAAAACATTTAGTAAGAGGGTACCTTTGGATTATCTAAAATCTGAAAACAGGAGAGCTGCAAAAACATATTCCTAGCATATAGAGTTAGTAAGTTGCCAAAGGAACAAGTCACAATTTATGCCAAAAAAGTTAGAAAAACATGTTGATTTTATTAAATTTAAAACAATATTTTTGAATACACCTTTGACTTCCAGTCAAGATGGAAGCATAGGTAAACACGGCTCGCCTCCTCACACAACCACATCAAAATTACAATGAAAATACAAAACAACCATCACTAAGGACTGTCAGAAATTGAGTTGAATGGAAGTTTGACAACTATGGAATTAAAGAAAACACATCCATCCACACTGGTAGGAGGGTGGAGATGCAGAATGGGCTGGTCTCACATCCACATGTGGTGGATAAATATTCAGGAGGGCTATCTTGGGAGCAAGATGTCCAAGCCCTGCATGAGGCACCCCAGCCAGGGTTCCGGTGCCAGCAAGATAAGTCCCCAAAACTTCTGGCTGCAAAACCCAGCAGGGATCAAGTCAGTGGAAGAAACTTCTGGAGTTCCAAGCAGTTTCTCTTAAAGAACCCACACAAGGACTCACTTACTCACTCTAGTACCAGGGTAGCAGCTTGAAAGGCACCAGTGGCATACCAGGAGAATCTGAAGTGTGTGGCATCAAGATGAGAGCTGGGGGACAGACTTCCCCCAGACAGAAAGGTAGGCAATTGCCACTTTTCTGAACCTGCCCCCCATGGAGTCACAGAGCTGGCAGGCTGGTACCATATCTGAGACTCCATCAACCTGGCTAACTCTGTTTGCCACACCTTGGGGATCCCCAGAGACTCTGTCTCACCCAATTAATGGGCCCAACGAAGCTGCTTTTCCATATGAATGGCTGGTCTTGGCCCATGCTTCATAACTTCCTAAATCTTCTCAAACAAGTAACAGCTAGCCTCAGTGAGGTCCCATCCCTCATACTTCTTGCTAAGGGGCCCCAGACCAGGCACTAGCAGCAACCAGTCTGGATTCAGAGCTTGGTTTTATCTGGGAATCTCCAAGCCCAGCACAAATAGCAGCCATCTCAGATTACTTTACAGGTCAGGAAGGGCAGCCTCAGGCAAAATGCACATGGGGTTGACATTGGCCTGCACCACCCAGGAAACTCCAGGGCTTGCACACCCAGTGGATAACTATAGACCACTTTAGAGCACCACCACCCTGTCCCTGCACTGCTGATTCTCCATGAGGGTAGAAGTTTGGGGTCAATGGTCACAGCCAATCTTTGCAGCTGACTCGCCTGGGTAAATCCCTCCTATTGATCTGCCAACAGTAACCAAGGCTCAACTACAAGAGGAGGGTGTACTCAGCTCACATGAGGGGCACACCTTGAGTACCCAGCTTGGGTGATAGGGGAGGCTGTTCCACTGGACCCTACAGGATACCTACTACATTAGGCCACACTACCAAGACAGAGATACGTAATACGTAGAAACAAGCACAGGGAGGCTACCAAAAAGAGAAGACAAAGAAATATGGCCCAAATGAAAGAACAGATCGAAACTCCTATAACAGAACTAAACAAAATGATAATAAGCAATCTATCAGATGCAGAAATCAAAACATGGGTTATAACAATGCTCAAGGAACTTAGTGAGGACCTCGGCAGCATAAAAAAAAAACAAAAACCCAGTAATAAACAAAGGACACTTTAATTAAAATAAAGAACAATTTATAGGGAAAGAACAGTAGAGTGGATGAGGCCGAGAATCAAATCAATGATTTGGAACATAAGGAAGCAAAAAACAACCAATCAACCAATCAGAACAACAAGAAGTAAAAGGAATCCAAAAAAATGAGGATAGTGTAAGCAGCCTCTGGGAAAATTTCAAGAGGTCCAACATTTGTATAATGGGGGTGCCAGAAGGAGAAGAGAAAGAGCAAGAAATTGGAAATCTACTTGAAAAAATAATGAGAGAAAACATCCTTAATTTGGTGAAGGAAACAAACATGCAAGGCCAAGAAGTACAGAGAGTTCTGATCAAGATGGATGCAAAGAGACCCACTCTGAGACACATTATAATTAAAATACTAAAGGTTAGAAATAAAGGGAGAATCTTAAAAACAGCAAAAGAAAAGCACTTAGTTCCTGACAGTGGATTTCCCATACCGTCAGCTGATTTCTCAAAAGGAACTTTGCAGGCTAGAAGTGATTGGCAAGAAATATTCAAAGTCATGAAAAGCAGAGACCTACAGCCAAGATTGCTCTATCCAGCAAAGCTATTATTTAGAATTGAAGGGCATATAAAGAGCTTCCCAGACAAGAGAAAACTAAAGGGGTTTATCATCACCAAACCGTTATTGTATGAAATATTAAAGGGAATTATTTCAGAAAAAGAAGACAAAAACTTTAAACAATTAAATGGAAACTAATACATATCTGTCAACAACTGAATCTAAAAAACAAACTAAGCAAACAAGAAGAACAGAGACAGAATCATGGAAGAGAACATTTTGATGGTTGCCAGATGGGAGGGGGATATGGGGAAATTGGCGAAGAGGTGAGGGGATTAAGAAGTACAAATAGGTAGTTACAGAATAGCTATGGGGATGTAAAATATAATATAGGAAATGGAGTAGCCAAAGAACCTATACATGACCCATGGACATGAACAATGGTGTGGGGACTGCCTGAGGGAGTGGGAATGCTGGGGGGAGAGAGGCAAAGGTGGAAAAATTGGGATGACTGTAATAGCATAATCAATAAAATATAATTAAAAATAATATTTTATTCTTTTTTAAATCTTGGTGTTGGAAGTGAATTATAAAGTCTGTGAAGATAGTAAAACATTGGGGCTAATTTTAAGGCGAAATGCACTCTGGTCTCCTCAAAGTGCAGTAAAGAGCTAAATTCCCAACCACCCAATGTATAGGCAGCACTGTTTGCAAGGAAAAATCTCTGAGCCCAGGGAATCACAGAATGGAGGGGCTGGGATCTCCCACCATACATTTTCTTCCTCCTTTTCTGTTCTTATGCTATAGCTGTCTCTATGGGGCTTGCTACTCAAGTTCTTTCCTCATCAGATACCCTGAGGAAATGTTCCTGCAGAATGACTCACAGCTAAGGTGTTCCACTGAAGAAAGAGAAATCTTGGAACCAGGCCCAACAATTAAAGAGAGGATTCACTTTCCCCTAATACACACCCAATTTCTATTTGGGTCTCTCAGCTAATAATCTGAGCTTCTGCTCTGGGATACGGGTACAGAGAGATAAAGGACTGGAAAATTCATCAAGATGTAGTAGGGTTGAGCTCATTACCCTTAACCTACACCCCTGAATATATTACACAGTCTGTTATGGGTGTGTGTGGGGCAGGGTAGTGGGGGCAGGGTAGAGGAGAGATGTAGTGGGACAGTAGTCAGAGCAAGCCACTCACAGGAGGTCAGGAATGGTCATACAGCATGCCGTCACCTACAATAGGGGAAAAGGAATAGCAGATTAGAGTAGGTTGAAGAACTCATGGTAAGCTGGGGAAATTCATTAGGTCATTACTTTGAACCAAGTGCATGGGTTATTTGATTTAATTCTCATAACAACTCTCATATTCAACATTTTAAAACAATAGGTTGCCACACCAATTTTACAGATTAGGAAACTGAGGCTTAGAGGTTAAGTAGTTGCTTTCGATAATATAGCTAGGAAGTGTTGTAGGCTGGATTTGATCATCATACCCGTACCTCATCATCAATGCAAATGTTTCCCACTTGTACTCTTTGAATACACCCTCATAGATACATGCATCCCCTTCACCCCTAACACCTCCCATGGTGCTGGGCAGGTGTCAGGGAATGTGTCTACCACTCCTGCTTTCTTCTTCCTTCCTTCCTCCCTCCACCTACCTTCCTTCCTTCCCATCCTCACCTGAGGATATGCTCATTGATTTTAGGGAGAGAGGGGGAGAAACATTGATGTGACAGAGAGAAAAACATTGATTGGTTGCCTCCTATGTGCCCTGACCGGGGACCAAACTGGCAACCTAGGCATGTGTCCTGACCAGGAATTGAATCTGACCTCTCAGTTTAAGGGACAATGCTCAAACCAGCTGGGCCACACTGGCCAGGGCACTCCTGCTTTCTTACATCAACTTTAATCAGATCGTGTGACCAGGTTTACCTCCACCTTCATTAGATTCCATCCTAGAGAGTCAATTTCATATTGCACTTGCTATCAACTTGTACTCCCTGTTTCCCTAATAATCAAATCCCCACCCAGATCAATCCTTATGTACTGTCTGGTCAATGCACTCCCAGGATGCAGTGTACTACTAAGAAAAACCATAAGTCAGTGCTTATTGTTTGTATTTTTATTTTGTTTTGGTGTATGCAATACCTTTATGATAATTTCCCATAGTCACTCACTATTATTCAACATTTTAAAATCCATCTCTTGTTGATTCTGTTTTTATCATCTACTTTATGACAGGTTTTCTAAGTCTATAATTGAAATATTTATATTTGCTCCAATTTCTACTTTCTTAGATGTTGCACATTCTATTTTCTACTGAAATCTACCCTCGAAGGCAACCTGTGCCCTAATCATCAAGTCATATGCTATTTTATCATGTCTGCAATCTGCACAGGAGAGGGTCTGGCTGACTGCCTCCCTTTTTTGAGAATTCTTCTTTCCCATATTTTCTGTCCCTTGGCCCCTCCCCCATGTCAATGGAGGCAAGTAGGTACATCACTGTGTCCTTTTCCCTGGGGACCAGTATTACATGCTAGAGTCTTCACCTGGATTCAGCACAGGTTCCTAAACTTAACATGTGAAAAACAAATTAATTATTTCCCCATAAAACAGGTGCTTTCCCTTATTTCTTTATTTCTACTTTTTTAAAAATGTAGATTTCAATGTAATGATCTTGTTTTATATCCCTCTGGCAAACTTGTTGAAGTTCTGTGAAATCAGTCTCCATTTTCTTCAGTCCTTCCTCTTCCCCACGTCTTTAGCACCATAGTCTGTCTGCTCCTTGGTTAAGCTGGGAAGAAGCAGTCTTATCTCTTTGTAACTTCCAACCACTGGTCCTGGTTCTGTTCTGTGGTGGGGCTACAAAGTATATTTGCTCTTCAAATTTCAGTTTCCTTCTTTTCTCTCCTCCTTCCTTTACTTTTTGGTTAAACACCCCCTGTTCCTTTAAGCATGTCTCTCATATGACATCATTTCTAGACCCTTCATCATTCTGGTGGCCTCTGAAGACACGCTGTTTTAAACTGAGGCTTTTTTAAATGCATCTCCAGAATTGAACACACTACCCCAACTGTTATATTTCCAGGTCAGAGGGCAGTGGGGCTCTAACTCTACCTTTTTTGTCCTGAATTTGTACTTCTATTAAAACAGTCACATAGCACATTGGCCACTGGCTTTAATGGGCAAATGAACATGTGTACTTTCTTGCCCCTTTTCCAACTCTGAGCAATTTTAAACTGAGGTTCTCCACATGCTTTTATGAACATGAATTAATTAAGCATCACCACACCTTGGTGAGGAATAGGGAATCACTTCTTCCAGCATGGAATTACAGGCTGCACCTCCATGGAATGCTAACCACCATGCCTAGCAACACTGTGAGTTGGAGGGTTGAGACTATCGTATTCAATTGAAACTGCAGGGGGAATTTTAGGAAGGCAGAATGTAATTACTTTAGTTGGACTTGGGCCAGGATTCCTGAGTTAACACAACTGCTCTTAGAAAGTCTGCCATAAGATGTCTGGTGACCACAAATGGTTAGGTCTGTGGTTTTAGGTTTCATCCAAAAGGTAAACAGCACAGTGCCCCCAACACCACGCGGGGTGTTGATTCACACGGACCCAAAGAGGAGAGGCCACCTACTGAATGAGAAACACCATTTCCTGAAGTACCTACTTGTTCCTGGGAGGTCTCTCATCCCCGCACCAAAGCAGGCCAGCCCTTACTTAGCTAGTAAGAACTGACAGGCTCACAGCACAAAGTGGTATGGTTGCCAGACTAAATTATGTGCTTGTCATTTCCCCCTGTGTTGTCCAAGATTCCAGCAACAAAACAGTAGGGAACTCCCCATACACATTTTTGCTCAAAACACATTCGTTTCTCCTCTCTGTAAAGTTCCTGGATCCCACAGTCCAAGTTAAACACAACTGGAATTTCCCTATAAGTCAAAAACAATATTAATTCTGAGCCCACATATTTTTCTTCTTGTAGGGTATGTACACATTTAAACACAGCACATGTTGTAGACAATCTGCAAATGGTAAAAAGTTCTGGAGGAAAAAACCAAAAAGGAAGAAATGCAAGGGAACATATTTTTAACAAGAGAGCAGAGGAGATTTGGTTGGGTATCTGACCCAGCAGTGAGAATTTTCCTCTGTGGTCTGTTGAAAGAGGAGCAGAAGCTGGCATGATGCCGTGGGCTGACGGTTGGAGGTTTCTATACCACACAAATCTTCAATGAGGGCAACTTCTCGGTGGGAAGCAAAGAGACTCTTGTAGAATCTTAGCGTGGCACACAGCTGAACTCATATGTCCCTGACTTGGGCTGCACAGGAGACATTGAAGTCCCTGTTTATCTGAAGTCTCAAGATTACCATAGTCATCTTTTTCAAATTAAAATGGCAATGTAAAGTTTTGTAAATGTTAGTTCTTCTAATTGACGGCGGCTTGTATAATTAAAATAAAGTCACTAATATTTTCTCTTGTTTTATTTTTTTATCACTGAAAGTTCATTTTTCACTAACTCAGACAAGGTCTTCATTTTTATGAAGACCCATGCTGACCCCTAAAAATCTGAATTTTTTTTCAGTTAATGTTTGTGCCCATCTGGTTTGAATTTAACATTCTTATGAGTCATTTCACTGTGATAGGAACACTCTGCTATAGAAAACTTCTGTTAATATTTTAACATTTTAAATCAAACACCGCATAGAGCATTACCTAAGCTTCCTTGCAATTATGAAAAACCGTGCCCTCTATTTGTTCATGGTTCCTGCCTTCACGTTTATTTTCTTTAAGTTGAACATAGTACATGGTAAATAAGTGCATACCCCATATGTGTCTTCAAATACTTTACCATCTTGGGCCAACATATCCTTTTTCAGCTTAAGAGCCTTTTGGAGGCAGCACTTGCCTGAGGAAGGATGAATAATTCTATATAGGAAGTTGGATGGTCTTTACTTCTCAGGGCTGACACTTAGCCCACCATTTAAAAGAGCTCAATTTATTTTCCGATCAGCATTGACTTTATAACTTACATTTTTACTACCCAAATTTCCTGATTTTGAAGCTTGAACTCATTTTCCTTTTACTGCTGGGCAACATTTCTCAAGGTAGTCTTTAAGTCGAAATGAAGGAGGAAAAAAATGCCAAGAATCTCTTTAAGAAAATATAGCAGTGTCTCCTCTACCTTCTTAGGCAAATGGATGGTTCCCAGGGAGGCTAGACTTGGTTGTGTACTTAGTCAGTAAATTGAATTTGCACATGGGGTGGACATAATTTAACTTAAAAAAAAAAAAACAGAAAGAGGATTTTGAAGTATTATTTGTCTATATTAAAAGTGAAGTAAGCATGCCTTAACAGGCCAAGACATTTTGTCCTTTGTTATATTTAAAATATTTCATCTTAATTTTGGAAGAAAAAAAAGACCAGTGGTTTAAATCAAGAGCTTCGGTAGGAGCTGGCCATGTTTAAGGTATGTGTGAGTTCCACCCTTCAAAGATACAAATGAGCTCCTATTCTGAATGAATAATAGGGCTTCACTCCCCTGTTCCTCCATTAAAGTTTCTTGAGTTTATTTCCTAATCTGCAGGAATAAAGTTTAAAAAAACAAAACGCCTTACCTGGGCTCTGAGCACCAATTCCTTAAGATAACTTTATTCTCATTCTCATTACATTTTAGTTCACTGATGGCGCTTGGAGAGGTTTAAATCAAAATAGGAAAAATAATAACCATTGACTCACAGAGGCGGGGCCCAGTTTCCTCATCTTTGTTCAGGCGAAACATGTGTTGGAGGCCATGAAAGCTCTGCAAACTCCAAGTCTGGGGGTTTTAGCAGCCACATGCCTTGACTGCAGATCCCAGGCCCTGGGCATGACGAATATGCTTGTACTTCCCATTAGCCATATTGTTGTGACTGAATATAAAATGTAGTCTTTTTCACACAATTTAATTAAAAGTACCAGATGTGGTGTTGTATGACTGATGTCAAAATACGACACTTTTATGTAAACACTTTAACTTAATCAATCAAGTAAATAGCTTTCACTATTTTAAAGTATTTCAAATCTGCTTGGTACAAATACATTATTTTTTTGCTATGCTAAATAGATCATGGCCAGCTGCAGCATTATTAAGAGATTAGGGGAATAAAGTTAGATTTTACTATATTATTTTTCAAGGGCTGGCTTTTACAATTTCCTCCTCTGGGAAAGACGAAAAGAAGATCGAGTTAGAAAATCCTTTAATTTTGTGGTGCCGGAGAAAGTCCTCCTTGAAAAAAACTCTTTCTCCACCCCCCATCAAATATTATTATTAAATGTATCTGTGCATCCCCCAACGCTTCCGGAGAAAATTGTTTCCCTCTGGTTCCCTCTCCAGTCAGCAGCGCATTGCTGAGCCGGTATACCTTCACCAGCGTATTGAGACAAGCATATTGAGTGTCCTCGAAGTTTGATACTCCCTGGACCACAGCCTGGGAACTGAGCATTCAAAAGCCAGGCCATTAGTTTCCAAGCACCTTTCCTTATCCTGCTTCGTTTGAATTCTGTTAGTTCAAATTGCCATGTTTCAATGGGGTCAATTTAACTTTATCAGTAAAACTGGTGCTTCTGCCCAGAGATGTCCCTCTTCGAAGAGCAAAAGCTTAGGGGTAATAGGACACCAAGAGTTGTGAGTAGCTAGCTCTAGGGCTCAACCGTGAATTACACTAGGGTCGCACGCTCTGAGAGTGGTGTGTAATGCTCACAGGGAGGATGGCTGATACAGCACTCGCTGAAAATATTTCATTTTAAGAAGATGCACAAAAAGGAATGGATTTCAGGCTTCTTCGTGGCTCAGCAGGATGACTGAATGTGTTTCTAAGAAACTTGTTTCTCACTTGGCCCTGCTTTCCATAGTCCTCTTTACCTCCCAATTCTGTGCCACCGCCACTGCACAGGACATTTGTGACAGAAGGAAGAATCATTTTGGAGACTGGTTGGGAAAAGCACTGTGTACATGTAGAAGTTGATGTACATTTGGCTAATGTTCTAGAATATTCTGCAGCCCCTAATCTTGGTATACATTTGAAACATTTCTTCCAGCTTGTGCCATTCATAATACGGTTTGCAAGAACATGGTGCTCCCTGCAGTTGGACAACATAGGTGGTCAGCTTATGTCTTGTGGAAACAAAGGGAAGACAAAATAAAAATGATAACACTGCCCTTGAGGTTCTGATTTTTCCTGCTTTAAGAACTATTGACAGAGAGGAAATCTGAAAAAGAAGAGAGACTATATAGGTAACATTTATTTTGCTCAATTCAAAACTGTTTTTTTGTTGTTGCTGTTGTTTGTCTATTTAGACGGAGACTGCTTTAAGACTCAAAACAGAACTAAGGACAAACCTAAACAGAACTAAGGATAAAATTAAATAGTACACAATTTGTTCAGAACTTACTTTTAAAAGCCTGCTATTTACTGGGAATGACTATGTAGAGAGGTAGGAAAGGCTGAATCCCCATCTGGACTCTTAAAGAAGGTCCGAGACTGTGGAAAAGCCCACGTGAGCTGGGAGACACCCCATATCCATGCCGTATTGGGACTCTTTTAGTCAGAGTGGTCTCTAGGGATTCCAAATTAGAAAAAGGCTGAATAATCTGTGATTGAGCTTTGTATTCATTCATAAGTAAAATTTAGTAACTTTTAGCTCTGTACCACACTATCCACACCTTAAGAGTTTCCTTGCGTCCGGGATAATGGAGGCTCTCCTGCCCCACCTCCACACCTCCCCCAGACCATGTTTCCTGCACTTTATCAAGAGCTACTTACTTTACTGATCCTACTTAGGTTGCAGGCATTACCTGGGGGAAACAATAAGTGAGGAAACCAAATGAACTTGCAAAGAAGAGGTGTGGGCTTTGTTCTCCAAATGGATTAATTTTCTGGACCACACACTGTGAATGCAATCAGTCAGTGGGTCTGCTTAAGTGGGAATGCCACTTAAGCTGAGTGACCCGGTTGTTGTGTGTTTTGAAAAGCTACAGGAGTCAGGTTGGCATTCAAATAATTTTGCTGTGTGAATCCCCAAGTGCAAGATGTCCTGAGGGGATTTACTTTCTTCATTTCCCCTTTCCCTCTTCTTATTCTTTTTTTTTTTTTTTAAGGCATCTCTGCTTACTTTGGCAGATGCATAAGTCTAAGTTAAAGGTGGGTGGAGGCCTTCAGGGAAGGAAGTGTGGGGGGAGCAAAATGAAAAGGCAATGGGGCCAGCTAGCTGCCACCCTGTTTTGCTGGGAGACCTGAATGTTTTGGAAGAGGTTCTCGTGTAGGTCTCTCTCTCTCTCTCTCTCTCTCTCTCTCTCTCTCTGTCTCTCTCTCTGGTGAGAGGTGGAGCAAGAAAGCCTCAGAGCCTCAGAGAGGCAGGAGAATCTTGGTAGATTTATGAACTTCCCAGAGATTGCTCCTTGAGCAAATATTTCCTAACAATTTTTTACACTATGGTCAATGATGTGATTGTTTAGGGTTTGAATACTTTTCCTGGTCTGTCTTGTAGTATCCTATTTTCTACTGCTTCATTTACATAACAGTTTCTTGAAAATATTGCTCTGTTGATAATGAAGTATTAATTTTTAATAACTGGAACAAATACCCATATTGCACCCAGTTTCTTTCTGTCTAATGATCCTTATACCTGCTGTCACAGGCTGTTCTCTTCCCTTGGAACATTTTTTACTTATTATCTCCCCACCTCCCACCCCAGCCAACTTCCATTCGTTTTCCATATTTTCTATTCAGGTCTCAGCTTAAACATCATATCAGCGAACTCTTCCTTGACTTTTCCAGACTGGCATGTGTCATTGCTGCTTCCCTCCTGCGTGATGTATCTCTGCCTGATAGCGTGTCTCGTCATTGCAATTTGTTAACTATTTGGGCAATTACTTGTTCACCAGTAGATTTCCTGCTGGACTGTAAGATGCTGACAGTAGGACTGTTTCTGGTTTGCCACTGTGTCCCCAGAGTGTGACATATGATAGATGCTCTGGGAATATTTGAACAAATAGTAGGATGAATAAATGAACAAATGAGTGCTTGGATTACTACTAGACAGAAGAAAAAAGGGGCTGCTACTATTTCTTGGAGACCAATAGACTGTTAGCTCAAACTGTCCCCCAACCCAACAATAATGATAATGGTTATTCAGAATATTAAAAAGGTAGTTTGAGCTTTATACTCATGGGAAATTCAATTTGAAAAGAGATAATGAGGAAGAGGGAGTGTGATTATCAATCACTATATTTATCTGCAGTATGCAACAATGCTTCCCATCTGTTAAGCAATCCTAGTAATTTTCTTTGTTTTTAAATTGACACAATTCAAATTTGATTGCTGTTGAGGTTGAAGACATGTTTGTATGTTTTTTGGCTATTTGTATTTCTTTTTGCATGAGCTGCTCAAATTAGAGGAGGAAAACTACCTCTTACAACACTCATAAGTTTTCCTGACACTGGAGATCCCCAATATTTCCCTGTCATGGAGAGTATCATTATGTATAACCCCTTCTATCAAAAATACCTTCCAAAACCACATACAAGGTTCTGAATCTCAGGGTTATAACATAAACATGAGATTAACAATAGTGACCTACCTCAAAGATTTTTCCAACACAATTATTGAGCCTAGTCATTTTTTGCTTTTAACATATTTTATTGATTATGCTATTACAGTTGTCCCATTTCTCCAGCATTCCCCTCCACCCTGCAAACTCCCTCCCCTCCACCCTGCAAACCCCCACCCCACATTCCCCCCTTTAGTTCATGTCCATGTGTCATAAGCTCTTTAGCTTCTACATTTCCCACACTATTCTTGCCCTCCCCCTGTCTATTTTCAACCCACCATCTATGCTACTTATTCTCTCTTTTCCCCCTCTCTCCTCCTCCCACTCCCCAGTTGCTAACCCTCCATGTGATCTCCATTTTGTGTGTTTCTGTTCCTGTTCTAGGTGTTTGCTTAGTTTGCTTTTGTTTTAGGTGTGGTTGTTAATACCTGTGTGTTTGCTGTCTTTTTATTGTCCTATTTTTTATCTTCTTTTTCTTAGATAAGTCCCTTGAACATTTCATAGAATAAGGGCTTGGTGATGATGAACTCCTTTAACTTGACCTTATCTGAGAAGTGCTTTATCTGCCCTTCCATTCTAAATGACAGCTTTGCTGGATAGAGCAATCTTGGATGTAGATCCTTGCCTTTCATGACTTGGAATACTTCTTTCCAGCCCCTTCTTGCCTGGAAGGTCTCTTTTGAGAAATCAGCTGACAATCTGATGGGAACTCCTTTGTAGGTGACTGTGCCCTTATCCCTTGCTGCTTCTAGAATTCTCTCCTTCATTTGAATCTTGGCTAATGGAATTATGATGTGCCTTGGTGTGTTCCTCCTTGGGTCCAACTTCTTTGGGACTCTCTGAGCTTCCTGGACTTCCTGGAAGACTATTTCCTTTGCCAGATTGGGGAGGTTCTCCTTTATTATTTGTTCAAATAAGTTTTCCACTGGTTGCTCTTCCTCTTCCCCTTCTGGTACCTCTATAATTTGGCTGTTGGGATGCTTAAAGATGTCCTGGAGGTTCCTAAGCCTCTCCTCATTTTTTTGAATTCTTGTTCTTCATTTTTTTCTGTTTGGTTGTTTCTTTCTTCCTCTGGTCCACTCCATAGATTTGAGTCCAGGTTTTCCTCCCATCTCTATTAGTTCCCTGTGCATTTTCCTTCATTTCACTGATTGTAGCCTCCATTTGTTCATCTAATTTGCGACCAAAATTCAACCAGTTCTGTGAGCATCCTGATCACCAGTGCTTCTCGGTTGCTTAGACGAATTGGCTCTGGGGCTTTGATCTGTTCTCCTGTTTGAACCTTTTTTTTTTTTTTTTTTTGTCTGGTGGCAGCTGTTACGTAGCGAGGGGCAGAGACTTAGATGTTCCCCAGGGTGGGGCAGCCCAGTCGCTGGGTAGTGACACTGTATGTGGGGGTGGGGTCCGAGAGGGGACAATGGCCCTTGCTTCACTCTCTCTCAGATGCCAGTCCCTTCTGCCATTTCCCCTTTGCCTGGATTATCTGCGCACGAATGTGGGAGCACTTTGTCAGCCAGCCTCCTTGCACGGCCTCACTGGGTCTGCACTGTTGCTGCCCCGTGCCCTGGGTCCTCTAGCCACTGCCTCTGCGCCTGGGGTCTGCTAGCTGCCACCTGCCGCCTGGGATCTGCCAGCTGCTGCTGCCTGCATCCCCGGGTCTGCCAACCTCCACTTTTTCCTGCCGCAACTCTGCCCCTCTTACTGGTCTGGATGAATGGTTGTTGGACTTCCGTACAGTTCAATTTTCTATCAGTTCTGTTTGTTTTCTTGTTTCTATATCTTTGTTGTCCTTAATTTTGGTTGTGAGAGGAGGCACAGTGTGTCCACCTACGCCTCCATCTTGGTCGGAAGTCCTCAAGCCTAGTCATTTTCAAGTCACTCAGTCTCTTTTTGGTGTCTTTTCCCTTCAGTGCTAGTAATATATGTGTACTTAGTGAGTTCGTGTGTTCAAAAACTATACCCCACTTTGAAATGCATTCACTTCACTTTTTCATTCAACACATATTGAATACTGATTATGTGAGTCACAATTGCCAATGGGTGACATTCGGTGAAATACTTAATCTATGTGTGCTTCAGTTTCCCTAAATGTAAAATAAAGTTCTTAGGATTAAATGAGATAACATTTGTAGTCAATTTATTAGCATAGTGCCTGGCACACAGTAAGCTTTCAATGATGTTAGTGGTAATTATTGCTTTCATGCATCAGGAACTACATTAAATTCTGGCCACCCAAAGATTGAAAAGAGGTAATCCTTTTCATGGCTTGCAAGTGATTGGCACTGCAGGGCTTGAGAGCATCTTTTCCTCTTTGCAGCCAACCACATTGATACGATGACCATCAATGCGAGTTTCTCATTGCACTCAATCTGCGTGATGGCTTCCAGCTTTTCCCAAGTTTTGGCAGAGCTGCAGTGTGTTCACAGCGCACCACTCGCAGCAGCATTTGGTTTTCCTTCTCTGTGGGTGAGTGCTGCATGGGGTCCCCTCCTCCATACCCTGGGGCATTTGAGTAGCAGGCCAGAGGGTGTGCTGGGCACTTGCTGTCCTGCTTGGATTACATTGAGTTTGGGTGCTGCTGGATACATAGTGGAAGGTTCAGAGAAAATTGTTCACAATCCGTGAAGCATGTGAATTATGTTTTTGTGATATTTTAAAAATTCTTGGCAGAGGGAGAAGTGTTGAGTGAAAGATAATAATTCGCTGTTACCTTCCTCTTCATTCGACTGCTCTAAGAAATCTGTTGAGAAATTTGATGAATTAGACTCATCATTGTGCTTCCCATTCATTAGGTAGCCTCTTTCTTCTTCTGTACCACTTCCCACTGGCAGAGTGTGATTAAAAAATACTTTTTACACAGGAATGTGATTGATATCCAGTGCCCAAAAGATTTGCTCCTTAACACAATGGGTTCTAAGTGAAATTGAGAACACGTTTTGGCCATTACTTTTATAGGTGGAAATGTGCCACAAATTACTGCTGTTTCTTTAAAAACATTATATCAGCCTTGTGGGAGATTGGTTGTTGTTTATGGCAAAGTTATGATGACAATATAGAAATCTCTACTCCAAGTTCCTGGAGATTTTCACCCAGATATAAGAGGAAAAAGAAGACAAGAAAAGAAAACTCCAAAACTGCATAACTATGACTATGAATGCATTGCATATGATTTCCAATTTTTCTAAAACAATTTCCACAATACTATCTAGCAATTGTTCTTTCTTCCTTTTTGATTTCTTTCCTTTGTACATTCACTGTGTTTATGAATACAGTTAAAACTATTTACTATGTATAGATATTACTCTAAGAACTTTGCATGGGTTAACTTTATTGATACTTTAAAACAAACTTATGATAGAGTAGTATTATTATCTTTATCTGCAGGCAAGGAAACGGAGGCAGAAAGAACTAAGATAAGTCACCTAAGGCCACAAGGTAGTAAATAAGGGAGCTGGAATTTTTGTTTTTTATGAACATTTTATTTTTTAAAGTATATTTTATTAATTATGCTATTACAGTTGTCCCATTTTTTATCCTCTTTATTCCACTCTGCCCTGAACTCCCCATTCTACCAGGATTTCCTGCTCTTTAGTTCATGTCCATGGATTGTACATGTAAGCTGTTTGGCTTCTCCATTTCCTATATGAGACCTCCCCCTGTCTATTTTGTGCCTACCAATTATGCTTCTTATTTCCTGTACCTTTTCCTCCATTCTCCCTCCTCCCCCTCCCCACTGATTACCCTCCATGTGATCTCCATTTCTGTAATTCCATTCCTGTTCTAGTTGTTTACTTAGTTTTGTTTCGTTTTCCATTTTAGGTTCAATTGTTGATAGTTGTGAATTTGTTGTCATTTTACTGTTCATAGTTTTGATCTTCTTTTTCTTAGCTAAGTCCCTTTATCATTTCATATAATAAGGTCTTGGTGATGATGAACTCCTTTAACGACCTTATCTGGGAAGCACTTTATCTGCCGTTCCATTCTAAATGATAGCTTTGCTGGGTAGAATAATCTTGGATGTAGGTCCTTGCCTTTCATGACTTGGAATACTTTTTTCTAGCCTCTTCTTGCCTGGAAGGTTTCTTTTGAGAAATCATCTGACCATCTTATGGGAACTCCTTTGTAGGTAACTGTCTCCTTTTCTCTTGCTGCTTTTAAGATTCTCTCTTTATCTTTAATCTTGGGTAATGTAATTATGATGTGCCTTGGTATGTGCTTCCTTGAGTTCAACTTCTTTGGGACTCTTGGAACTTCCTGGACTTTTTGGAAGTCTATTTCCTTTTCAGATTGGGGAAGCTCTCCTTCATTATTTTTTTCAAATAAGTTTTCAATTTCTTGCTCTTCCTCTTCTCCTTCTGGCACCCCTATGATTTGGATGTTGGAACATTTAAAGTTGTCCTGGAGATTCCTAAGCCTTTCCGCATTTTTTTGAATTCTTGTTTCTTCATTCTTTTCTGGTTAAATGTTTATTTCTCCCTTGTGTTCCAACTCATTGCTTTGAGTCCAGATTTCCTTCCCTTCACTGTTTGTTCCCTGTATATTTTTCTTTATTTCACTTTGCATAGCCTTCACTTTTTCCTCTATTTTGTGACCATACTCAACCATTTCTGTGAGCATCCTGATGACCAGTGTTTTGAACTCTGAATCCGATAGATTGGCTATCTCTTCATTGGTTAGTTGTATTTTGGAGCTTTGGTCTGTTCTTTCATTTGGGCCATATTTCTTTGCCTTGGTTCACCTGTTACATTGTAAGGGGTAGAGCCTTAGGTATTGGCCAGGGCACTGCAACACATGTTGCTGGGTTGTGGTGCTGTATGTGGGGGAGGGATCAGAGAGGGAACAATGCCACTTGCTTGGCCCTGCTGGCTTTCAGTCACTTTTCCCACTACCCACAGGCAAATTGGATCCTTCTGGTGCTGATTCCCAGGTGGGTCAGTTTGTGTATGTTCTAAGACCCTGTGGGTCTCTCTAATGAACTCTCCTGTGAGGTTGGGAGTTTCTCCCACCACCATGACCCCCACAGGTTTTTACAGCCAGAGGTTTTGAGGCTTTATTTCCCCACACTGGCACCCTGGATTGCATGGTCTGTCTTGCTCCCCAGTTGTTCCTCTCAGTTTCTCCACATGCACATGTGGGACTGCCAGCTGCCACCTCGCCTACTCAGTCCTTTAGCCACCACCTTGCCACACATCCTCTCTGCACCGGCTGCCTGTCTCCATCCCTTCTACCAGTCTGAATGTATGTTTCTTCTTTAACTCCTTGGTTGTAGGGCTTCCATACAATTTGATTTTCTGACAGTTTTTGTTGTTTGTTTTTTAAAATTTATTGTTTTCCTTCTTTTGGTTGTGTGAGGAGGCAACATATAGCTACCTACACCTCCATCTTGGCTGGAAGTAGGGGAACTGGAATTTGAACCCAAGCTATTTGGCTCCAGTCAATAACTACTATTCTCCATTGTCATTCCAACCTAGTCTATGCAAGGTAAACCATAGAAAAAGCCTATCTAGCCCACACTCAAGGACTGTGCAAGTTATTGGAGGAACATGCAAGGCAACCAATATCCTCTGGGATTCTGTGCTGGAGAACTATCTGCTCATATTCCCTTCACTAGAGGTCATTCATTGCTTTGTTGCTTAAAGTAAAAAAAACCTAACTTTAAAGATCAATTTAATCTTCATGACAAAAGTTGTTAACAGATAAAATAAGAAAGCTTTCTTTTCAGAAATGGTTCCATTGAAGAAAATTATTCTTAGTTGTATTATAAACATATAATCTCTTTTTAGGCTATAAATATGGACCTTGCATGTTAAACCATATAGATACGTGTATCATTTGCCTTTTTCTGATTGCATCATTTAAAAGTATTATATATCTTAAATTTTGTTTTCAATATTAAACAATATTTTATTTTCAAAATTAAATGAGGAAACATAAGAAAAAAATGATTTCTACGATGAGTCCACTCAGGCTGAGCCTAGAATTAGCCAATTCTATCATTTGTCTTTTCATGTTTGTTTGCCTTCTCATGTTTGTTTGTATGAAGGAATTTAATTTCTTAAAGTCCTGTTTGGTCCAGTGGGATGATGTGTTAGACACAGACTGAGTTTACTGACTTCAACATCTGTTTTCATAAATCTTAGCACTTCTCACCTTTAGTTGGGAGTTGCTAAGTTCTATCCCAAGAACGAGGTACACTTGAGCAGTTAGGGTGAAGAGTTTACCAGGCCCTCTTAGACGTTCATACCTTTTATGTCTTCCTGAACAGAGCTCTGGGGATAGAACAATGTGGTCTCAGGAACACCTGGTCACAATAAATATAGACTCCTTCTTTCAGCCTTCTTTGTGGTCTTAAAATGAATCTACAAATTTTTAAGTTTGTCATTTCCAGGATTATGATAATCCTAGGTAACGAGACATTTTCACAAGTCCCACATTGTAAATCTGAAGCTTGCTTATTTAAAAGGCCATACCCAAAAAAGATGGAATTTCGTTAATTGTACAGTTTCCTGGATTCAATTTATACCAAAACCAGATAGACTTAAAAATCAAGAATATTTCCAAGATACTGAATTATTAAAATCATTAAAGCAAATAAATTTCATTGAATGTTATTTGAAGAAATTGACAACCACACTCAAAATGTTTAGGCAAATTCCTGTAGTGCAGAGATAAATTTGGGTGAAACCTAATTACCTGTGGGCTTACATGAGTCTAAAATCTTCTTTCCAAATAAGAATATTTATTGGTATGCTTCTAATTATAGAAGTTACTTGTACTTATTTTAGAAAATTTGAGGGGCAAAAAGAAAGCTAAAGCATCTTTGGTCTTACTCATGCCTGAAATTTTGACATCCAAGAAAAAAGCAATTCTGTATTCTATTAACAGTCCTTTTTCAAAGCAACTACATTTTGAACTTAGTGTGCATTTAAATTTAAGAATGTCTGATAATAGCACCAATTACAATGGCTCTATACCATATTTTCTGGTGGTAGGGTACCCCAATTTAAGATGTACTTTTTCTTATTCTTTTTCTAAGTTATTTTTTCCAATTATGAAAATAAAACTTTAATTATGGAAAATGTGGAGAACATAAAAAAATCACTTTTCATTAACCTTACTTTTCCTTAAGACAACCACTGATATTGGCATATTTTTATCTAGTCCCAGAGCTTTTTTTCTCACTTCAGCAGGTGCTTTCTTAGAAACAGATTGGCTCAGGACCTCTTAGAAAAGCTGACAAATTTGACAATGTCAGACCATGGGACAGGGTTGGGCAGACTAAAACTATATAAGGGAAGAGTTTCCAACAATCGTGCTCTCTGGGCAGGAATTTGTAGGTGGGGTGTCTGGGAAAGAAAATGAAAATTATCTATTCCATAAAATCAAATTCAAATGTATTGGGGCTGTATGATCTATCTGCTATTAAGATTATTATGAGCTCTTCTTTGGTGGAGAGAACTGGTGCTTTGTCCTTGTTCCAATTATGTTCCACCACAAGGTGGTCAGTATTCTCTCATCAACTTGTGAAAACAATCAGCCCAGCCTAATGGAAATGGGAACATAGCAGGTCCTATGTAAATGCCTATTGAGCGCAACTGAAGAAAACTTATAATCTGAACTGCAATCTCACATAAGAATATCAAATTGTTTTCATGAAAGACCTATAACTGAACTTAGTTAAGGGATATATCTTTTAAGAAAGTGAGCATAATTTATTGTGCTCTGAATAAGGTGATGATGATGACAAGAAAAAAGGACAGAGCATAAAGGTTAGGAAGAATTATTTTTCAACAAAGTATTCTACTTACCTCAAGATATATAAATAGATGTTTCTAAGTGTATATGTACAAATAAAATTTTTTACAAAATCGTCTTGGGCTCTGGTGCTTATAAGCCCATTTTAGGAAGAAATAAGAGGAACCAAAAATGCCAAAAAAATAGAGAAAATGCTCAAGAAATAGAAAACCATAACGAGAAAAATTTACGTTTATACATTTGTAGGAATCTTATTTTTGCTTTTATGAATTTTAACTTTGCATTGATTTGACTCAACCAATTTCATTAGCATATCACTTTTTCTTAGGACTTTTAATGACATGCAAACAATCTAACTGAAATGGGGCCAGCAACCCATGTGTCTGGAGAATTCCTTACAAAAACCCTTTAATGTTTGGAAGGTGTCAACTGTAAATACTATCTGCTTAGCCTAGAAAATTGAGTCAGTGAACATTCCTCTGCATCAACAGATGCTCTTTTTATAATCTCTTAGGTCCTGAGGGTCTGGAACCTCAGGACCTTTCAGAGGGTCTGTGTTTCTGAAAGGGTGGTGCAGAGACCACTGGGGTCAGATGCACCTGGGCACTGATTAATATGCAGATTCCTGGGCCCCTCCCAGGTCTGCTGAAAGGATATTTAAGTATGAGCCTCAGAAATCTGGTGACATTTATGCACACTAGATTTTGAAAACCTGGTGTAGGATACATATTAGAAAGTGCTACTTGTTTAAAGATTTATGTAAGTCCAAAGAAGAAGGGATGGAGTACATGGGTTCTTTCACCAACAGAGGTCCCTTACTCTTTAGCCCTGAATTCTGTTCTAACAGGCTAAAAGATGCACAACAAAACCCACACAAGCAGGTTGCACTAACATTCAACAAAGGAGAAAACCAGGAGGTTTCTACAATGGATAAATCCATTTTTCAGATGTAATAATGATACTAATAATTAGATTGTTATATAATAATATATATATATATATATAATAATCTTTGATTACTTCTTGTGCTCAGCACTTTTCACAAGGAACTGCAGGGGATCTCATTGATCCACTCAATAACTCAGTGAAATTAGCACATCTTAATTTTATTTGTGGGGCTCTTGAGGCTCAGAGAGATTAAACAACTCGGACTGGGTCTTCCTTCCAGTAAGCTGTGGTGATAGCATCTCTGATTCCAGATCCTGGGATCTTGGTCCCCACACCACAGTGCTTTCATGACTCTTGGAAACAGGTTTTGAGCATACCTCCCAGGAAAAGAGGTTTCTTCAAGTTGAAAAGTATTTTAACTTTTAAAAAGCTTTTATTTGTTTAGTTTTTTACAGGGGTGAAGGGAGGGAGAAAGAGAGAAACATCGGTGTGAGAGAGACACATTGATTGGTTGCCTCTCATATGTGTCCCAAATGGGGACTGAACCAGCAACCCAGGCATGTGCCCTCACTGGGAATAGAACTGGTGGCATTTCCCTGTGGGATGAGGCCCAACCAACTGAGCCACACTGGTCAGGGCAAACTTGAAAAGAATTTTAAAACATTTTTAGTTTAACTAACTGGGGTCACATTGGTGAATAAAATTATATAGGTTTCTGGAGTACAATTCTACAACACATCATCTGTACACTATTGTGTGGTCACCACCCCAGGTCAAGTCCCTTTCCACCACCATTTCCCCCCTTTACGCTCTTCTACCTCTTCTATCCCTTTTCTCTCTGGTAATCACCATACTGTTGTCTGTGTATGAAGTATTTTTTTTCTTTCTTTGCTTAATCTCTTCAGTTTTTACCCAGCCCCCTCAATCTCCCTCCCCTCTGACAGCTGTTATTCTGTGTTCTGTATCCATGAGTCTGTTTCTCTTTTGTTTGTTAATTTTGTTCATTAGATTCCACATATAAGTGAAATCATATGGTACTGTATCTGACTGACATATTCACCTAGCATAATATTCTTCAGGTCAATCCTTGCTGTCACAAAAGGTAAGAGTTCTTTTTTTTCTACTGCTGAGTAGTATTCCATTGCACAAATGTACCACAGCTTTTTTATCCACTCATTTACTGATGGGCACTTGGGCTGCTTCCAAATCTTGGCTCTTGTAAATAATGCTGCAGTGAACATATGGGTACAAACATTCTTTTGAATTAGTATTTTGGGTTTCTTTGGTATATTTCTAGAAGTGAGATCACTGGGTCATAAAGCAGGTCCACTTTTAATTTTTTGAGGTAACTGCACACTGCTTTTCAGAGTGGTTGCAACCAGTCTCATTCCCACCAACAGTGCCTGGGGGTTTGTTTCCCTTTCTCCGTGTCCTTGCCAATACTTGTTGTTTGTTGAATTATGGATAATAGCCATTTTGAAAGATGCAAGGTGATATCTCATTGTGGTTTTAATTTGCATTTCTCTGATGATTAGTGATATTGAGCATCTTTTCATGTGTCTGTTGGCCATCTGTACGTCTTCTACAAGTATTTATTCAGGTCCCTTGCCCATTTTTTAATTAGATTGTTTGGTTTTCTGGTGGTGAGTTTTCTAAGTTCTTCATACATTTTAGAAATTAACCTCTTATCAAACATATCATTGGCAAACACGTTCTCCCATTCAGTGGGTTGTCTTTTCATTTTATTGATGCTTTTCTTTGATGTGCAAAAACTTTTTAGTTTGGTGTAGTCCCATTTGCTTATTTTTTTCTTTTGTTTCCCTTGCCTGAGGAGATATATCAGAAAAAAATATTGCTCTGAAAAATGTCTGAGGTTTTACTGTGTATGTTTTCCTCAAAGATCTTCATGGTTTTCAGTGTAATATTTAAGGCTTTAATCCATTTTGAATTTAATCTTGTGTGTGATGTAAGAAGGTAGTCTAGTTTCTTTTCTTCTTCTTCTACTTCTTCTTCTTCTTCTTCTTTTTTTTTTGTTTGCATGTACCAGGCTAGGACTTCCAGTACTATGTTGAATAAAAGAGGTGAAAGCAGACATCCCTGTCTTGTTTCTGATCTTAAAATAAATACTTTTAGTTTTTGCCCTTTGAGTGTGATGCTGGCAGTGGGTTTTTCATATATGGCCTTTGTTATGCTGAGATATGTTCCCTTTATTCTCATTTTGCTGAGAGTTTTTATCATAGATGGGTGCTGCAATTTATCAAATGCTTTTTCTGCTACTATTGATATGAGCATGTGGCTTTTATCCATTATATTTACTGATTTGTAAAAATTGTACAAACCTTGCATCCCCAGAGTAAATCCCATTTAATCATGGTATATGAACTTTTTAATGTTATTGCTGGATTCTGTTTGCTAATATTTTGTTCAGAATTTTTGCATCTGTGTTCATCAGGGATATTGTCCTATAATTTTCTTTTTTTGTAGGGTCTTCATCTGGTTTTGGAAGTAGGATAATGCTGGCCTCATAAAATGAACTTCGGAGTCTTTCCTCCTCTTGAATTGTTTGGAATAGCTTGAGAAGATAGTCATCAGTTCTTCTTTGAATGTTTGGTAAAATTCACCTGTGAAGCCATCCAGTCTAGGACTTTGTTGGGCGTTTTTAAATTACTGCTTCAATTTCATTAGTTGTAAACCATCTATTCGGATTTTCTAATTCTTCCTGATTTATTTTTGGAAGATTGTATGTTTCTAGGAATTTATCCATTTTGTTCAGATTGTCCAACTGATTGGCATGTAGTTGTTTGTAACATGTTCTTACAATACTTTGTATTTCTTTGGTGTCAGTTACTGTCCTCTTTCATTTCTGATTGTAGTTATTTGGGTCCTTTCTCTTTTTTTCTTGACTAGTCTTGTTAAAAGTTTGTCAATCTTGTTTATATTTTCAAAGAACAAGCTTTTGGTTCTATTGATCTTTATATTATTTTTTTAGACTCTTATTTATTCTTGCTCTAATCTTTACTATTTCCTTTCTTCTACTCACTTTGGGCTTTGTTTGTTGTTCTTTTTCTATTTCCTTTAAGTGTAAAGTTAGATTGTTTATCTATGTTTTTTTCTTGTATCTTGAGGTAGGCCTGTAATGTCATGAATTTCCCATTTTGTAGTACTTTTGCCATGTCCCATAGATTTTGGGTTGTTTTCATTTTCATTTGTCTCGAGGTATCTTTTTGATTTTTTCCTTGATCTTGTTGTTAACCCATTCATTGTTTAGTAACATGTTATTTAGCTTCCTTGTCCTTGTGTGTTTTTCAGTGTTTTCCTTGTGATTGATTTCATACCATTAAGGTCAGAGAAGATGCTTAATATGATTTCAATCTTCTTAAATTTACTGAGACTTATTTTGTGTCATAACATGTAGTCTATCCTAGAAAATTTTCCATGAGTACTTGAAAAGAATGTATATTCTGCTGTTTGAGTGGAATGCTCTGAAGATATCGATTAAATGTATCTTACCTAGTGCATTATTCAAGGCTGCTCTTTCCTTGCTGATTTTCTGTCTGACAGATCTGTTACTGACAGCAAGTTGGGTCCTGCTGCCTGCCACCACCCTCCAGGCAAAATTCCAGAGGCAAAGTTTCAGTGATATGGGAAAGGAGTCTTTATTCAAAAGCTTCATAATTTTGGAATAACAGCTTTCCACATACATTAGTCACTTAAGCCTATCAATTAAGGCTAAAACTCTTTAACACCTGAGTTCTCCTATCATTTCCCCTGTTAGGTTTAATTATCTTGTTTCTATAGGGTTAGTTTACAGACTAAAACAACATAAGATACAAAAGCTACACAATTTGGAAGAATGGCAGGGTTCTCCCTCAGAGGTTGTCCCTCTAGAACACCCAGAGAATAAACCTGCCACCCTCTGCCAAGCCAGCCTGATCTTAAGCTATGTCTGAAACCCCTTCCCATACTGTCCATTGGGAAATGCAGGCAGATGCAGCAGTATTGTCCAGGCTTCCTTGAGGAAGAGAGAGCCAGTGAGAGAGCCTGAGAACCCTTCTTTTATTTCAAATCTTATAACCCATAATTCCCATGTGCTCTGTATATATAGGTCTTATTTTCTTATCCATTCAGATATCCTATGTCTTTTGATAGGAACATTTAATCCATTTACATTTAAAATGATTATTGAGGACTTCCGGCCAAGATGGAGGTGTAGGCAGACGCACTGTTCCTCTTCTCACAACCAAAATTAAGGACAACAAAGATTTAGAAACAAGAAAACAACCAGAACTCAGAAAATCAAACTGTTTGGAAGTCCAACAACGATTCATCCAGACCGGTAAGAGGGGTGGAGTCACAGCAGGAAAAAGTGGAGGTGCGGACGGGCACGCAGGCAGCGGCGGCTGGCAGCCCCCAGGCGCACAGGCAGCTACGAGCAGACCCCGGGGCATGGGGTGGCAACTGTGCAGAACCAGTGAGGCTGCACAAGGTGGCTGGCTGACCGGGTGGTCCCACATTCACATGCAGATAATCCAGGCAAAGGGGAAGCGGTGAAAGGGACTGGAATCTGAGAGTGAGTAAAGCAAGCGACATTATCTCCTCTCGGACCCCGCCCCCACATACAGCGTCACTACCCAGCGACTGGGCTGTCCCACCCTGGGGAACACCTGAGGCTCCACCCCTCACTATGTAACAGCCACGACTAGACAAAAACAAACAAACAAACAAACAAAAAACCCAAAACAAAAACCCAGAAATGAAAATGGCTCAAACTGGAGAACAAATCAAAGCCCCAGAACTAATTTATCTAAGCAATGAAGAGATTGCCAACCTATCAGATGCACAATTCAAAACCCTGGTGATCAGGATGCTTACAGAATTGGTTGATTTTGCTCACAAATTAGATGAAAAAATGAAGACTACAATAAGTGAAATGAAGAAAGATGCATGGGGAACCAACAGAGATGGGAGGAAAACTGGGACTCAAATCAATGGAGTGGACCAGAAGGAAGAAAGAAACAACCAAACAAAAAATGAGGAAGAAACAAGAATTCAAAAAA
>PVKU01013717.1:0-27157 GCA_004027475.1 Anoura caudifer
ACACGGGTGGACATTTACACGTGTAAGTCAAAGGTCAGGCTTTAAAAAATGCTGAAAATTCCTGTCCTTTGTTTACTAAATACCAGCAACACTTGTCTGACTTCAAGCACCTTAATTACTTCTCCGTTTGGGCACTTAAATACGTTAATAGAAAACAGCTTCTCCAGTGAATGTAACTTTTAGTGACAGTCAAACCTGAGTTTAAGGGTCCTCTGAGGCTCGAACAAAGCTGTCCTCAGCCGGGTAGCAACCCGCTTGTTTCATTTGCTACAAAAGGCGCTGCTGCTGCGAGGGCACCATCCTCCTCCAGCCCCGGGGCTGGGCAGGCTGCAGGGTGCTCCTCACTGGAGCCGAAGTGCCCCACCGGGGAGACACAAAACAGGGCGGGACACAAGGCCACCTGGGTTCCGCTGCCTCACGCCCTCGCGGACTTCATGCCCCGCACCTGAGAAGCAGCGGGGCGAAGGCTAAGCAGCCCTCGGTGCAGAGGCCAGGTTTAATTAGGTTTGGCATGTGAAAAGTATTTCAGGGTTGCCTGCTGCCTTTCAGGTGCACCGGGCCCAGGGCCCAGAGAGATTAGAAAACAAATTAATTTGAAAGACTCTCCATAGAGAAACTAAAAAGCCCTTAACTTGGACCACACTGCTCATACCACAAATACTGCACCCCCGTGGCCCCCGGCTATGCCCCTCCAGCCCGTTTCCCAGTGATCGGGCACAGGGTCTTTCTGTCTTCTGCCCGCCCCCCCCCCACCCCCCAGGATGTGTTTACTGATTTGAGAGAGAGAGAGTGGTTGGTTGCCTCCCGCATACACCCGAGCTGGGACCTAGGTATGTGCGCTGGCAGGGAATCAAACCTGCTGCCTTTGGGGGTAAGAGACACCGCTCCAACCAACTGCGCTACCCGGCCAGGGCACAGTCATCTTTTAAACAAAGGGCAGACCAGCCCTCCGCCTTGGTCTGGCCTCTTCCATGGCTTTAGAAGTCAAGTCCAAACATTCACGGAGGCGGGAAGCCGACACAGCGCCGCGAGATCTCGCTGCCGCAGGCGAGCAGGGAGCCGGGCTGGCTAAGCCTGCGTTCGCTGTCAGCGTGATCGGTTCTCTCTGTGCCTCGGTTTCCTTTTCTGTAAATGGGGACGATGCAGAATCAACCTTGTGGCGCGGTTTGGAGAGTCAGGGAGCACAGCACACAGAGACCACAACCCAACACCGGGCCCACAGCGAGTTCTGCGTGAGTGTGGGTGTCGTCTCCCTGCCTCCGCCCGCCCGGCCCCTGGTGGCTCCAGCTCTGCTGGGTCGCGCAGGCTCCAGACGCGCCCATCCTGTTCCTCTACTCACATCCCCAAACCCCGCTCTCAGCTCCTCTCCACGCGCCCTTCTCCATCAGCTCCGCCCGCACTGGGGTGTGGAGGGGGCGCCTGTCCCCTGCAGGTGGGGAGCCCCCACCGTGGCTGCGGGCTGCCCCAGGCTCGGGGGCCCAGCTGAGCGCGAGCGTCGGTAAACAGCAACGAATGTTTGGTGCGAGCGCGCCCCGTGCGGTGTCCGGGTCTCAGACGGACGACAGCAGTTCTAGTGCAAACGTGCCGGTGCCGCGTTCCAGCCGTCCTTCACGTTTCTTTGTTCTCGACCTGACGCTTGCATTTAACCGGCGTCCTGTGCTTGACCTGCCGGCGCCGCCGCCGGGAGGCGCCTCTCACTACCCTGCACCCTTCAACACGGACCTAGTCTGTCCCCGCCGGCACGCCAGCTCTGAGCGCAGGCCAGACCCGGCCTTCCGCGCGCGCGGGCGCGCCCCGGAGACCCTGCGGGCGGCCGCGAGCGGCGACCTCTCCGCAGGTGGGAGGCCTGGTCTGCAGTTTGTGAAGCGAAACAGCTGCGAGGCGCCGCAAAGCGGAGCGCAATAAAGCGCGGCGCGCGCGTCGGGGAAAACAGCGCCGTCGGGTCCGAGCGCGGGCGCCCCCTGCCGGGGGCTCGCTCTGACCGCGGGGACGGCCCGGCCCTTCGCGCCAGGCACCGCGGAACCAGGGCGCCGCTCTGCGGGCTGGCTCCAGTGCCGCGGCATTGCCGACGCCCCCAAACAGCTGCAAAGCGACCCCGCCGGCTCACGTCCGAAGAGGACTGGGTGTCGCCCCTGCAGCGCTCGCTCGCGCATGTCACAGACGAGGAAAAGAGCCGGAGAGACCCGCCGCAGGAGCGACGTTTCTCTTGACTCTGGGCTCTTCCCGCTGCACGTTGGGCCAGCGGGGCCGACGCGGGAACCAGGATCCCTGGGTCCTTCCTCCTCGCCCTGGACGCTTCTCCCCGAGGGCGTCTGATGTCTGCCCCCCGCCCAGATTCCAGGGCCCCCGCCGCGTCGGTGCCTCCCGCAGCCTGAGAGGAGAGGAGGGGCCTGGCACCTGCGCTGCGGCACGCAGGTGATCCTCAGCTCACCCCTCCCGTTACAAATCGCACCCCTTAGCCTGGGGACTGAAGGCTTTGCTCAGATTCTCAGGGAAATGGGGGTGACACTGCCCGGAACACGAATCGGCCCCTTTCCTTTGGTCCGCATCTCTGGCAGACACCTCCCCCAGCCCACTAAACTCCTGGGGACACGGATTCGCACCCTGACCACTCACATTTGGAGGGTTTGTTTATTTGTTTGTTCCTGGAATGGGGTGAGGAAGGCTGGCCGGCTCTGGGTAGCACCTAATAATTTCACCTCTCGGGGGCCCCTGGGCTTCCTGCCCCTGCGGCAGACCCGCAGGGCTCCCAGGTGCTGCTGGTGCCCCCAGGGCCGGTCTCCCGAAGGGTCCAGGTGCTCCGGGGGCGGGGCGCTGCGGACTAACCCAGCAGGGCCCTCCGGCCCGGACGACCCCCACCCCCACCCCTGCAGCTCTGCTTCCTGGGGCTCCCCGGGAAGGGGCACTTCCGCTGAGGACTCGTCCCCGCTGAAGCCGGGAGCAGGCAGCAAAGGACCACCCGGCAGAGGGGCAGAAGATACGACCGTTCGGGAAAGCTGGAAATGCGCCCCTCCGCCAGGGTGGCGCGCTTCTGAGCCGCCCCAGCCTACTCGGTGCCGGGTGGCAAGCGCGCAGACCCGCGCGCTAGACCAGGCTCCTCTGGCAGGACTGGCCGCGAGGTGACGGCTGCGCAGAGCCCCGTGCATGGAGGGACGCTGGCGACTCGGGTCCTGCCTAAAACAAAACCACACGCGCGGCTGAACCGGGGCCGCTGCTTGTGCGGGTCGCCGCAGAAAACCCGCGGGCTGGCAGAGTCGTCGCTGCAGACTTCGCGTGGGGCTGGATCAGAGCGCGCAGGGAAGGTCCGGCCATCTGGCCCAGGATCGGCAAGTGGCCGCAGGACAAGGTTCCCTGCGGGAGCCGCGGGGCCGCCCCACCTCCACTGCAGAGGGGCTGGAGCTCGCACCTCCCGCAGGGGACCCGGCTCGGTTGCTCGGGTAACGCGGGACGCGCGCCTAGCCCGCCGCGCAGAGTCGGTGCGCTGCCGCGGGAGCCCCGCCTCCTCCGGCCTGTGGGCCTCGCGCTCCGGGGCGGCAGTTTGGCCGGGAAAGCGCGGCGCCCTGACGCAGGGGCGCAGCCAGTGAGAGGTCGAGGGCGTGGTGGAGGCTGGCGCAGGCCGCTACTTAGGGCCTCGTGGCCCCGCCGGCAGGGCTCCTGCACACTCTGGCACGCGCGTCCCGCCCGCCGGGACGCAGCATGGTGACCCCGTGCCCCACCGCCCGGGCTGGCAGAGGAGACAACGACCAGTACCTGCGTGCCCCGGTCAAGAAGAGCAGGCGCCCGCGCCTCCGGAGGAAGCAGCCACTGCAGCCGCTGAGCCCGTGCCTGCTCCCTGGGGACTCCGGCATTTGCGACCTGTTCGAGTCCCCCAGCTCGGGCTCGGATGGCGCCGGCAGCCCCGCGGCCCCCGGGCGGCGAGGCCCTGGCTGGCAGTCGGCGCAGCTGGATCTGCAGACCTTCCGCGACTACGGGCAGAGCTGCTACGCCTTCCGCAAGGCGCGGGAGAGCCACTTCCACGCGCGGGAGGCGCTGGCGCGGCAGCCGCAGGTGAGCGCGGGTGGAGCCCCGGCCCGCGCCAGCCCGGGTCCTGGCCGCGTCCCAGCGGGAAGGGGGTAGACTTTACAGATGGAGCCAAGTGGGCCCTAGAGGCTTAAGGGACCTTTTCGAAGCCTCCAAACCGGTTGTGGGGACGCAGTGGCACGCAGGGGTTTCTAAGTTGAGTCCGGACTGCTGCCGACCCAAGGCAAGGCGTTTAACAATCCTGAGCCCGTTTCTTCATCTGCAGGGTGGGGAGCCCCCCACCCCCACTCCCACTGAACTGCGGAGACGACTACGCGAGGTACTGTGTTGAGCGCTCGGCACAGCGCCAGGCGTGGGTCCTGGCGTCCTGGCGCCCCGCCCAGCTTTTTTCGCCGCGGCGCGGCCCGCGCTTCCCAGTTTACACACATTTCGCTTTTCCCTCTTCCTCCGGAAGCTCCCTGGGTCGCCCTGGCCCGTGCTTTCCGCAGCTCCTCCCTGCCCTGGGCTCCGCCGGACGCCTCCCCCTCCTCCCGGTAGGTCACCGCCGAGTCCCGCTGCAAGCTGCTCAGCTGGCTGATCCCGGTGCACCGCCAGTTCGGCCTGTCCTTCGAGTCGCTGTGCCTGGCGGTGAGCACCCTGGACCGCTTCCTCACCACCACGCCGGTGGCGGCGGACTGCTTCCAGCTGCTCGGGGTCACGTCCCTGCTCCTCGCCTGCAAACAGGTACCTGCCCGCGGGCACCAAACCCCGGCCCGTCTGGCCGCCGGGCTCTCCAGCGCACGCGATCTGGGGATGGGCTCCCTGAGCTGCTTCTGGCAGACGTTTGAGAACTTACGCGCCCGCAGCCTTACCTGCGCAGTCACTCCCAGGCCCGAGGTGGGCTGCAGTCAGTCCCTAAGGTCAGTGCCGCTATTCCAGCCCCGTTAAACTTTCTCAGACCTTTCTTCAGTTGGGCAGTAGTTAGGGAAGACTGACTAGGAAGCCCAGCGCAGGTGGCTTAAATGGAAGTAGTAATGGCCTGGTGAAGCCCCAGCCGTCTCGCTGGAAGGGATTGGGGGGGAGCCCCGGTTTCTCCTGGGTTTGAGGCTGGGGTGTGCCTTGGGCGTTGGAGCCCGCGCGCGCGCGCGCTGAGCGCCCTGAGCGCCCTGTGCCGCAGGTGGAGGTGCACCCGCCTCGCGTGGAGCAGCTCCTGGCCCTGTGCTGCGGCGCCTTCTCCCGGCAGCAGCTCTGCAACCTCGAGCGCATCGTGCTGCACAAGCTGCGCTTCAGCCTGGGCGCGCCCACCATCAGCTTCTTCCTGGAGCACTTCACGCACGCGCGCGTGGACGCCGGGCAGGCCCGGGTCGCCCAAGCCCTGGAGGCGCAGGCGCTGGCGCAGGCGGTGGCTGAGCTGAGCCTGGCCGACTACGCTTTCTGCAGCTACGCCCCCTCCCTGCTGGCCATCTGCTGCCTGGCGCTGGCCGACAGTATGCTCCAGCACCCGCTCCCCGTGGACTTGAGCCTGGGCGGGCACGCGGAGCCGGAGCTTCAGGACTGCCTGGGCAAGCTGCAGCTCCTGGTGGCCATCAATGGGGCCTCCCTGGCTCACGTGCTGCCCCTCCAGATCTGTGACGAGTGCAGCCTGTCCACGGGCTCGAAATAAAGTTGACCCTGGGTCTCCATGTAGCTCCTGGGGCCGGGCCCCTCCCATTGCTTTGAGAGAATGCAGTGTGGGCCCATGGAGAGGAGTTCCAGGCCCCCCTGTGGGCACCAGCTCGTCCTGTGGGCTGTAAGTAGTGTGCGATATTAGCGTCCGGTCACTTATTTATTTTGCCGCGAGCACAGGAGAGAGCCGTCTTTGCCCAATGAACAGGCCGTCTGTCCTGGTGTGTCTGAATGCTGCCCTTGGGCTTCTTTGTCACATGGAGGGATGGTGAAGGCCCCCGGGTACCAGAGGCCTGGGCAACAAGGCAACAATCGAGGGGCCCTGCCTCCCCTCCACCCCCCCCCCCCCCCCCCCCCCCCCCCCCCCCGCACTCCGTAGTTGGCATCTCTGCGGGAACGCCAGGTCAGGCGAGGCCCAGGTGGAGTCAGGGTCACCTGAAGGCCTGCACCCTGTGACAGCACCCCCCCCCCATCAGGAGGCTGAGGCCAGCTCACCCCTAGGAATCCGAAGGGTGCTGGGGTGTGAGCCCCACGGAGCCCGCACCAGCCTGTGCTGCCCGGAGGGGCTAGGGCGCGCACGCTGGTGCCAGCAGCCGGTTGCGAAGCTCTGCGGCCCACGCAGGCGCACTAGCTGAGAGAAGGCGGAGCCCCCAGCAGCTCACAGGTGCTGCAGATGGAGGCCTTGCGGGCAGCCGTGGCTGCTACAAACCCAGCCCCTCATCCTGCAGCCAGGTGGCTCTGCAGATGAGCTTCTCTCTCACACCTGCTACCTGTGAGCTGGGGTAACAGCGGTGCAGCAGTAATCAGGCCTCTCGCTGCCCTGTGCACGCGGCGGCGTTCCCCGTTTCAGTCTGAGGCTTTTGTGGGGGCAGTGTCTGGTACCTCACTTTGCAGTGGGGGACACTGGGCCGCAGAGAGGTCAACCGCGGAGCAACGGAAGCAAAAGAAGGCAGGTGATCTGCATGGCCCTCGCTCGCCCACCCTCAGCCACTTCTCAACTCCTACCCCCCAAGTTTCTGCAGGTGCTCAGAAAATACTCCTCCCGGGACAGGACGGGGTGGTTGGGAGGCGTTATTATTATAATGTAATAATTAAACAAGTGGACTCTGGAGTCCGTTTGCTGGGCGACCTCAAGCAGGTCTAAGCCTCTCCTGTGAAGACGGGAACACCAGCAGCGCTCACCTGGCAGGGCTGAGGCGGGGTGTGATGCGATGTCCACTCAAGCCCCCAGCACGGGTCCTGGCTGGAGAGGACGTAGCGAGCCTTCAAGGAGGCTGGTGGCGGCCTGCACAGGGGAGGGGGGAGAGGAGTTACACGGAGAAACACTTAGAGACAAATAGAGATGAAGCAGCCCGAGCTGGTGTGGCTCAGAGGACCGAGTGCTGGCCTGAAAACCGAAGGGTCGCAGGTTCCGTTCCCACTGAAGGCACGTGCCTGGGTTGTGGGCCAGGTCCCCATGAGCGGCAACTGCACATTGATGTTTTTCTCCCTCTTTCCTTCCCTTTCCCCCTCTTGAAGATAAATAAAATCTTGAAAAAAAAAAAGATGAAGCAAATACAGGAAAATGTTGCCAGTTGGAAGTGAATACACTGTTCATTCAAATTTCCTGTATGGTTGAAAACGGTTTTTTGGGGGGGAGTCATGTTCTATTGCATTTAGAACTAAATGTATGACAACTATGCACAAATAAAAAACAAAGCAAATTCAGGGAATCTTCCTTGCACCTCTTTTCCCGTGCGCCCTCCAGCGCTGTCCGGAGCCGGAAGGGCCTCGCTCCGAGCCCCTGGAGGGCTGCCTCTCCTGATGTGTTTGCTGTGCTCTCCAGGAGCTTGCTCCTCCTGGGCTCGGGGTGAGGGAACCGGCGATCCCCGGGCTCTTTGAGGAGAAGCTGTCTGTGAGGGTGACACGGAGGAGAAAAATCGCATCATCTGTGCCAAATTCCAAAGCACCCGGAGCCCTCGGCCTGGCTGTGGGGTGCGGGGAGGGGACCGGCTCTTCTTCGAAAGTGCGACTTGGGGGGGGGAGGCGCCATCACTCAGCCAAAAGCGGTGTGTGACTTGGTTCCAGAATCATCCAGACGAGGAGCCACACAGCCATGCGACTCCAGCTCCTGTTGCCACAGTTGCTCTAGCGTTTTTATGTGCATTTTATGTGCATTTTTATGTGCAATGCCCGTATTTTTCTACACAAATTGATGGAACTCACTGGTGGAAAATGAGCCTGTTCTGGAAAATCGGCGAAGGTCTCCACGTGCAGAGATCTCCCCACAACTTGGCTAAGAGCCCCCCTACTCTCTTTACAGGCTGGGAAGTTGGTGAGGGTTGGGGTGGGGGGCTGGCCGGTGGCTGCTCAGGAACCAGGGGAGGCAGGCGACAGAGCCAGGAACAGGCTGTGCGTGTCCGGAGGTGCCCCGAAAAGGCTCCTTAAGATTAATTTCTCCGAACGCACCAGAGGCACCAGCCGCGACACAAGTAACCTCATCCTCACAGCAACACCCCGAAGTCCGTGTTATGTTTTTCCTAAAGAACTGGGGTTCAGGGACCTGGCTCTGATCCTTGGGGCCTCTGATCCTCGGGGCCTCCGACCCTACAGCCGCGGCTGGTCACGGTCAGCGGCATCACAGCCGCTCCAGCCGCCTGGTCTCGCCCCGCTGGGTGGGCGCACGGACAGACGGGCCGAGTCTCTAAGTCGACACCCGCTCTCGTCACTGTGCGGGGCTCTGGTTTATCAACCCTGGCAAAGGCATAAGACACAAGGGGCCCAGTTTCACATGGCGGTTCGGACTCGATGGGTGTGCGTGGTCCCGAGGGAGGACCCGCGCCCGGACCTGGAGATGCCCCTTTCCGGGACAGGCAGCCCCCTCGGCGGTGGAGCCGCCACCCGGGCACCGAGGCCCCCAGGGGACAGCGGACAGAGACCGGGGCTGTGGGACTGTCCGCCGCGGCGGTTTCCAAAACTGGAGCGGGGTTCCTGGGTGTCCCTTTACCCTAATCGGCCCCCTTTCAAAGGCTACGCTCCGGCGCTGCGGCCGGGAAGAGGGGAGCTGCGGGCGCGGGGCCCCAGGCATCAGACGCCGGCAGATCCCGCGCGAGCGAGCCAGCGCTGCGAGCGCCCCCTGGAGTCTCGGGGACGCAGCGTCTGGAACGGGGGAGGGGAGGCTGTTCCCGCGAGTTCCCGCGGGGGCTCTGCGCCCCGCCGCGCACCCCAGGGCAGGGCAGACGCTGGGGTCTGGCTTCGGAAACGGCCCGTTTGTGTCCCGCTCTGCGTCTGGGTGGGAAGAAAAATGGAACGAGAATTTTCAGCGGCGCATCCCTGCTGCCCAAAAGCGGGAAGGCGGTGCTCCGGGTTAGGGACCGGCGGGGCCCGTCCGCCCCTTCCTTTCCTCCCTCCCGCCCTCCCTTTGGCGCGGCCAGGAGGCGGCGGCGCCAACTCTCGCCGAAAGGGCGCTGGCGGGCCCGGGCCCCGCGCTCGCGGCTCCCGGGGGAAGCGGTTGCCCGGCTGGGCTGAGCGCCTCCGCCCCCGCGCAGATTGTCCGCGCTCCAGGCGCCACCTCCGGCGCTCCGGCGCGAGCAGCCCCTCCCGCGCGCGGCCGCCCCCGCCCCTTCGCGCCACTGGCCACGCGCCTGCCCGGAGCTCCCGACGGCTCCCTAGCCCGCGGGCGCCCGGCGGAGCGCAGGGTTGCGGGTCTTCACCTCCAAGCCGTCGGCGGGGTTCCCCGGCCGAGGCCGGCGGGCAGGCGGGATGCAGGAGTGGGAGGGCGCTGCGGCGGGACGCCGAGCCTTCGACAGCATCTGCCCTAACCGGATACTGGAGCTGCGGGGCCCGGCCCCCGGCAAGCCGGGGAAGCCGGAGAGGAAGGTGGGGCGTGCCCAGGACCCGGCGGGGCCGCACGCCTTGGGTCCCGAGGGCTGACCCGCTCTCCATTTCTGTGCCCGCCTAGTTCGCCCCTCCGCGGACGTTCTTTTGCGGTTGCAGCGGCGGCAGCCCGGTGTCGGTGTACGAGGACCCCCCGGGCGCCGAGCCTGCTACGCTGCCCGGTGAGCCGGGTGACCCCGCGCGCGACCCCTCGAGTTCCCAGTGCCAGGCAGGTGGGGCGCACGCGGCCGGGAAGAGCTGCTCTGCCCGGGTCCCTGCGGCCTGGCCGGAGGTTCACCATCCGCCGGGCGCATCTCTGGTTCTTCCCGCGCAGCGCTCACCACCATAGACCTGCAGGACCTGGCCGACTGCTCGCTCCTCGGGCCAGACGCGCCGCCTGCCGGTGACTCGGCCGCCTGGCAGGTACCTCCCTTTCCTCGTGGCTCCCCTCTGCCTCCGGTGCCCAAACTCTGGCTTCGGGGTCACGGGTGTGTTTCCGCAAAGGCTTGTTGCCCGTGGGGAGCGCAGACATGTCTGACTAGTGAGGGGGCGTGGGGCCGGAATCCGGGCCCGGAAGATCCGATTTCCTCCTTCCTCCCCAAAAGTCACGACGGTGGCCGCCTTCTCAGAGCTGTTCTGACCGATCCGGGCAGGGGGCTCAGCTGGAGGGCGCCCCCGCCAAACCCGTCTCGCGGTCTCCTTCTTATCCATTCCCTGGCGCTTCGATCGCTCACCGAGGCACCAGGTGCTCGCTTGGCATCTGACGCATCTTGTCTGTTCCCCCAATGCGCCCTTCCCCCGCCTTGCATGAGCCTTTCCCATCGCCTGGGTGCCTACGGAGTGTGGAGATCGGAGGGCAACTTCTGGATCAAGACTAGGAAGGACGAAGAGAGTTTACACTTGCAGGAAGCGGGAAGAGGAACAGAGGACTCTGGGAGAAACCCACAGAAAACGCCCGTCTCTGCAGAGGGGCCCTTTTTCCTCCCCTCCGAAGGCTCACCTTACCTACCCTCATGAGACAGAGAGGCATTTGACTTTTTTCTTTTCCCAAAACCCAAACTTCTTACTTCCGTGCCACACTAGCGCTGGCCAGGGCTGACCCTCCCGGGGCGGATGGTGGAACCTCCCAGCCCTGGTGCCCTGCAGGCCCGAGGCCTGCTCACCTCGGGACACGAAATGCCCCGAAGGGCACGTGGTCCCAGCTAAATGCAACCCAGAAGAGTGTCAGTCCAGCCTCCTGGCAGCAGGTGCTGGGGACAGGAGGCCGGTGGGGACAGACCCAGCACGGAGCCCTCTCAGGCATGGCCACATCCTACAGCTGCACTCGGTGATGCCGCAGAGCTTCCCAGCCAGTGCCCCTCCCCCCCCATGCCCCTGAGAACTGGGACCGAGCCGGGGAGGTGGCCTGCCAGAGCAGAGGTTGCCCAGGCAAAGGTAAGAGTGGGCGTGGCCCTGCAGAGGCCGTTCTGTGGTGCTTTTTAGCTTTTTGGTTCTGGAAGCTCACATAGGGAGAGACGGTGTCTGCACGCCTTTCCAGGCGCCCAGAGCCTACACCACCCTCCCAGCCGCCGTGTCCAAGTCCGGGAGGCTCGGGCTGAATTTTCCCTTCAGTACACAGAACTGAAACGTGACATTATGTCCGTGTTAGTCTTTGTTTTGGTCTGTTGTTGGAGAAATGCCAGATTTGTATGTAATCGGGAAGGTAGGATCAAAGTTCCAAGGACAGCGTTCACACAAGACGGCCCAAGAGGTCCAAGACTTTTCCTGGGGGAACAGCAGCTGGGGCAAGAGGGAGGGAGGCCCCTGGCCCACCCTGGCCGCGTTTCCCAGCCCCTCCTGCTGGGGAAGTGGACAGAGAGAGGTGCCCCGGAAGTGTCTGGGGTCCAGTGTGGTCAGGACCGGCACAGAGCGAGCGTTTCCTGCGCCCCTGTTACTGTTAGCCTCCAGGCTCCTCGTGGCCGGGGCTTGTCTGCGGTCCCTGCGGAGAGGGCAACCGTCCTGCTCTTGGCAAAGGAGTCTCCTCTCCTCTCCGGCGCCTTCCACCAGGGCCGGACTCGAGCTCGGGCATTTCCGGGGCGCTCGGCCTCTCCCTCCTCAGCCCCTTTCCCCTGCAGCCTCAGTCCCCAGCCGGTGCCAGTGGCCCCTCTGAACGAAGCCCTCCTCCCCGAGGAAACGGACTCAGACACTGTTTGAAGCCAGGGTCAGAATAAGTTTTTCTCACAAACACCTGAACAGTAGAAAGACGGGCTTGAGCGAGGAGAGTATGGCGGAGGCAAAGGAACCTACCGATCAATGGTAGCGCAATGAGCAGAACAGAGATTTTTGGTGGGCACGCTGGAGCGCCCCCCACACCATGTCCCCGAAAGATTGCTTCCCAGTCTGGCTGCGCTGGAAGCCAGGCTCTCCCGAAAGGCAGGTGAAGCCGGAAGCACTGAGGTCCAGAGGCAGGAGGATCGACAGGGGCGCCCGCATTCTGGGACAGGAGCCTCAGCCCCACGATTTCAGAGCTGGGCGACAATTGGGCAACTCAGTTTCTCTGAGCTTGGTTCGGGGGAGGAGTCGCCGCCTCCTGGGCCCTGCGTGCTTCCCACGTCGGGGTGAGAAGTAGCAGAGAGATTGTGTAGAGAGTTCGTCAACTCTAAACGTTCAGGAGTTGGGGGAATAGGAAGGTTCCTGGACCCCCAAGCACATTGCAGGAACCCAGGAGAACGCGCAGTTCAAGACGCTGCAAATGCGTCGCACTGTACAGGAAAAGTCAGCTCAGATTTTTTAAGAAACGAGAGCAACAGGGCCATGCGTGCAGCGTGCAGAACGGGAGCGCTTTCCACAGCGTCTCTGCCCCTGCGTCTTAGCCAGCCTCTTCCTTCCATGTGGGGAAGGAGTGGTCTAGTGTGACCGAGCCTGGGCGCAAAATACGGCCTCAAGCCACTGCCTTGTCAGGCCCTGCACCGTGTCAGGTCCTGGGAAGAAGGACCGGGGGTTGGGTGTTCGCGCAGCGCGCCCCGCGACCTAGAGAGGTGGCTCCAGGGCCTGTCGCGGGTGAGTCCGCGCTGAGGTTTCGCGGTGCAGGAAGAGCGCGCCCCAGGCAGTGATTGGCTGGTGGCCAGCCAATGGGGTCACGCGGGAACTCAAACGGGCCGATTACGGGGTGGGCGGGGGCGGTGGTGGGGGTGTTGGGCGCAGGGCTGCCACTCTGGGCGCAGAGGGCAGGAACCGGAGGCAGCTGTGCACGGTGGTGGCGCCCTGCGTGACCCTCGGGGACCCGGTCCCATGTTGTGGGCCCGCCCCGCGCCATGGCGGCGCAAGGCTGCTGGGTCCCGCGTCTCGGACCGGGCTTCGATCGTCAGCTAGGAGGCCCAGCTGCGAGCGCAAGTGCGTGCAGACCCGCCGCCGAGCGGACCCGGGACCGAGCGCAGCTGTCGGAGTAGGGCGTGTCCCGGGCCTGCCAGACTGCGCGCTGAGCGGTTCACACCTCCGGTGTATTTCAGAGCCACGCCGCTCCGCAAACGGCGGCGGACTTCGACCTGCAGGATTTCAGGGACACGGTGGAGGATCTCATTGCAGGCAAGTGGAGTCTCTCCGCCGCTCAGTGGCGGCGGGGTGTCCCCGCCGCGGTGAGGCCGGTTCGGATTTCCTGGTCGGGAAGGTGGGAAACCCAGCACCTGCCAGGGACTCGTCCAAGGGCCAGGCTCTTCGGTACTTGGAGGACCCCGGGCTTCCTGGTGGAGAAGATGAATCGCAGGGCCTCTAGCGCGCTCTCCGTGTGCGAGTGCGAGATCTGGGGCAGGGGCCCTGCTCTGCCCTGTGGTCCGGAGAGGGGAGTGGCAGGAGCGTGCTGAGGTGACTGCGGGCAGGTCGAGCGCCTGCTGCGTGCGTGCAGGTGTCAGGAAGGGCCTGGGGACCGCGGGGATGCGGAGCGAGGGCCGCTGCACTTACCAAAGAGAAGTCTCCACGTAACCCTGCATCTGCGTGCCATCTCGTCCCTGTCCCAGCGGGCGCAAGCCTGAGGCCGCAAACCCAGCTCCCGCTCTCCCGCAGACTCGTCCTCCTTGATGTCGCCCCCCCTGGCCAGCAGAGACTACCCCTTCTCTCCTTGCGACACACTGCCCTTCGGGCCCTGCCTGTCCCAGCCGCTGGACCCGCTCGCCCTGCCGCCGCCACAGCGCCCTGCCGACGCGCTCCGGGCGGAGCAGTACTGGAAGGAGGTGGCCGACCAGAACCAGAGGGCGCTGGGGGACGCGCTGGTTGAGAACAACCAAGTAGGGACTCTGGGCTGGCGGCTGGCGATCCTGGGGCGGGACAGGGTGTGGGCCCCGGGAGGTGGGAAGCAGCGGGGCCGCGGGTGGCTCCGGGGCCCTGCCTCAGCTCCCGGCTTCGCTAGGTGGGAATGCGCTCACCCCGCCGGGGTTTTAACAGGGCCACGGTGCTTGCGGAGGGCTTCTGTGTACCTGGCACTGTGCGCCCCAGTTTACGTTCTCCTCACCTTTCACGCCGCACCCTTCGAGCTAGACACTCTTACCAGCCCCGTTTCGCAGGTAAGGAAACTGAGCTATAGGAAGGTTGAGCTTCACAGGTGGAACCTATCTGCCTGTTGCCCAGGCCATGTGCTCTTCACCGCGAGCCACGCCAAGGGTTAGGTGAGACGCATTCCGTCCGAGTGCTCTGTTTAACAAGAAGATTCTGATTCGCACCAGTGTAACTGCTCTCGGGCCCGTTCCTGACTGGATGTCAGTTAGGTCCGGGTTTCACTCGCGCCGAGCACCCTGGCGAGGGAGGCCCAGGGAAGTGCCTGCCGCTCAGGGTCCCGGTCTCCCGCAGCTGCACGCGACACTGACCCAGAAACAGGAGGAGATCGCGTCGCTCAAGGAGCGCAACGTGCGGCTGAAGGAACTGGCCAGTCGGACGCGGCACCTGGCCTCCGTGCTGGACGTAAGAGGGGCGCGCACGTGGGATGCTGCGGGCAGTCGGAAATGTCCTGTACACCCGGGCCCCGCTCCCAGTGTGGGGCTGGGGCGAGGGGCGGGGGACTGAAAGGCCAGCTGGGAGCCCTCGGAGTCACTTGCTGGCGCGCAGTTGAAGCGCGCCCAGGTGTCCTCTGCGCACTGGACGCTGGCCCCAGGCGGCGCCCCTCCTCCTCTCTTGTAGAAGCTGATGATCACGCAGGCCCAGGATTGCGGGGCGGCCGCGGAGCCCTGCCTGCTCAAGGCCACCGCCAAGAGGAGCCTGGAGGAGTTGCTCGTAGCTGCGGGGCAGGACTGTGCGCAAGTGGATGCCATCCTGAGGGATATTTCCGAGCACTGCGACGAAGCGCTGCAGAACCGCGACCCCAAGCGGCTCCGCCTGCAGCGCGAGTCCGCGAGCCTGACCCGCCCGCCCGGGCAACTGCACGGCGCCTTCCGGGGGCTGCGCACGGACTGCAGCGCACGCACGCTGGACCTGAGCCACGGGGAGCTGGAGGAGGGTAGCTCCTTCTGCACCCCCATCCGCAGCCACAGCACCATCCGCACCCTCGCCTTCCCCCAGGGCAACGCCTTCACCATTCGGACGGCCAACGGGGGCTACAAGTTCCGCTGGGTCCCCAGCTGAGCTGGCATGTGATCCCTCCAAAACGTTGCCCTCCAGGCGCCCTGAGCGCAGCGCCTGGAGGGGCAGCGGGCGTAGCTGGAACTGTTTCTTGCACTCGGCCTCTCAGACTCCCCCAGCAAGACCGGGGCCGCCCGACACTGATATTTTCCAGGAGCAAATCTCAACACCGAAGCACTGCAAGTTCTGGTACAAACACTGTCCATCCCTCCCCTTTCACAGCGGAACAGCGTGAGTGCACAAACACGCACACGTGTGCGCGTGCGCCGCCGTCCACCCGCCTTACATTGTGCACGGTCGGAGCTGGAAGGGGCTTAGCACCCACTTTGCTGTTTTATCATATAAAATGCCCTGGTTTTATAAGAGGGGAAAGGAGGGTTTAAGAAACTGAGTCATTTCTACAGGAGGCATTCTTGGGGACTTCCGGTCCCTCACTCTCACTCCTCGGGATGCTAATTTTTAAATAACATTTTAATTTTTTTAAAAATGTCAATGTGTGGTTGCCTCTCACATGCCCCCCCCCCCCACTGGGGACCTGGTCCACAACCCAGGCATGTGCCCTGACTGGGAATCAAACCATGACCCCTTGGTTCACAGCCCGCGCTCAATCCACTGAACCACACCAGCCAGGGCACATTTTTATTTTTTAAAGATTGTATTTATTATTATTTTTTTTTAGAGAGAGAGGGGAGGGGAGAGAGAAAGAGAGGGAGAAACATCAATGTGCGATGGTCTCTCCTGTGCCCCCTACTGGGGACCTGGCCCACAACCCAGGCATATGCTCCCACTGGGAATCGAACCGGCGACCCTTTGGTTCCCAGCCCGGTGCTCAATCCACTGAGCCACATCAGCTGGGGCTGGGTGCATATTTTGTCACTCAACCTCCCCTGGTCCTGGAAGGACACTTAACTGTGTTCCTGCGGAAAACTTTTATTCCAGCTGCCAGAATAAAAAGCTAGGAGAGGCAACCTAAGCACTTGCCTTCGGGCATTGAAGTAGAGAAAAATGTGAGTTCTCCGAGGTAGTGCACCCTGAACAAAGCAGATGCTACACGTGTTTGTTTGTAGTGGTCTCTCATGTAATTTTGTAAGATTTGTAGTAAATGTTTACCTTAATTCTACATACAGTTTTGCCTAAACGGGATAAGCACACGAAAGACACTTTGTTAATAAAGACATGAGTTGATTTGAGAAGATGGCATACCCCATGTAAAACGGTGTTCGTATTTTTGGCCAGAATCCAAGTGTGGAAGTCTTGGCCGAGGTAGAACCCCCTGTTTGAATTCCAAGGATAAAGCCAGGGCCCACCTCCGCCTCACGTAGCTTTTGGCTTGATCTTCTGGGCCAAACCTTGTGCTGTGTGCCGCCCGCTCTTGGAGTTTCTTCTGCTCCCTTTTGTGTGAGGTTCCCTTTTCTTCTCTGCTGTGAAATTATGCAAGTAGCATATGTCAAGTAGTCATTTATCCAAGTTCTTAACACGAGGGCTTCTTGTTGGGGCTCAGCTTGGGCAAGTTTCCAGCCTGGTGAAGCCACCCAGCTGGGCCAGCCATCTGAGGGCAGGTGGCAGGTAGCAGGTGAGCCTGGGCAGGGGGACAGAACCTGCTCCTCCGGTTTGTCCTGTGTGCTGTTATCTGTGTGTAAATAGCCATTCAGAAAGAAAGAAAGAAAAAAAAGCAATGAAATAGACTGTATTTCCTCATGCTTTGTCTAACAAATGAACTTAAAAGTACACTGGCTCGGACTTCTTATCAGCTCAATATCAAGTTGACATGTTCAGGCCTAGAATGAAAACATAAATACAAAAACAAAACAAAATGAAAATCCTTAGCTTGTCCCAGGAAACAATCAGCTTGTCAAAAGTTCTTTTCCTGTCCACTCCTCAATCAGTATTTTCATGATGCATCAGCTTCAAGGATTGAAAGGTTTAAAAAAATTTGTATGTGTTTTTTTCTATTTGTTTTGTGCCTGGATTTTTTTTATTTGTTTTATGCCTGGATTTTTTTTTTTTTTTTTTTTTTTGCTTTAAAAACTGCTTTTTTCTTGTTGTTCAAATACAGTTGTCTCCATTCCCCCCCACCACTTGCCCACACCCAGCCATCCCACTTCCCACCCTTGATCCCACCTCCCTTTGGTTTAGTCCATGTGTCCTTTATAGTTGCTCCTGAAAACCTTTCCCCCTTCCCCCCATTATCCCCTCCCACCTTCCCTCTGGTTACTGTCAGTTCTTAATTTTCACGTCTCTGGTTATATTTTGCTTGTTTGTTTTGTTGATTAGGTTCCACTTAAAGGTGAGATCATAAGGTACTTGTCTTTCACCGCCTGGCTTGTTTCACTTAGCATAATGCTCTCCAGTTCCATCCATGCTGTTGTGAAGGGTAGGAGGTCTTTCTTTCTTTCTGCTGCATGGAATTCCATTGTGTAAATGTACCACAGTTTGTTTGTTTGTTTGTTTGTTTGTTTTTTGAATTGTACACTTTTTAAAGATTTTATTTATTTATTTTTAGAGAGGGGAAGGGAGGGAGAAAGAGAGAGAAACATCAATGTGTGGTTGCCTCTCGAGTGGCCCCCACCGGGGACCTAGCCCACAACCCAGGCATGTGCCCTGACTGGGGATCGAACCTGAGACCCTTTGGTTCGCAGCCTGCACTCAATCCACTGAGCTATGACAGCCAGGGCTATACCACAGTTGTTTTATTTTTTTATCCATTCATTTTACTGATGGGCCCTGAGGTTGCTTCCAGCACTTGACTATTGTAAATTGTGCTGCTATTAACATTGGGGTGCATAGGTTCTTTTGGACTGGTGTTTCAGGGTTCTTAGGATACAATCCCAGCAGTGGAATTGCTGGATCAAAAGACAGTTCCATTTTTAGTTTTCTGAGGAAATTCCATACTGTTTTCCATAGTGGCTGCACCAGTCTGCATTCCCACCGACAGTGTCCTGGGGTTCCTTTCTCCACATCCTCGCCAGCACTTGTTTGTTGATTTGTTTATGATGGCCATTCTGACTGGTGTGAGGTGATATCTCATTGTGGTTTTAATTTGCATCTCTGATGGCTCACTAGCCCATCTTTTCATATGTCTCTGGGCCTTCTGTATACCAGCCGTATGGGGAAAACATATTTGCTGATGGAATTTTAAACAGTTACAGTTCTCAGTGCCATTCAGATTGTAGACCTGCAATTGTTGCGTCTGCCATCAGCAACTCCGCTGCTTAAGCGCCTTCCATTTCTGGGGGCGGGGGGTGGTGGGCTGCAGCTCTCCTGTGGACTAATGGGGTGAATTACCAACTTTGCATTATTTAGCAATATTTGAGCTAAAAAATTAGATTCATCCATTCAACAGACATTTGTGGAATGTTACTGAGAATCTCTGTGATGCAGATGCAAAGAAAAGAGCGAAAGAACAGAACGCGGAGGCCTGCCCGGGCGGACCCTTCTCCTGGGAAGGGACAGACTAACCGAACGTGCACATGCTGTGAAGAGGACGAGGATGGCGTCGTGGCTGGGGCTACTGCGGCAAAACACCGGAGACCCGGGGTTTGGACGACCAACTTGTGTTTCTCCCAGTTCTGGATGCTGCGATGGCCACGTTCAGGATTCCCTCTCGGTGGGGCTGTGGTGGGGTTCCCACTTCTTGTGAGGGCACTAACCCCACCCCCGGGACCCCACTCCCTGACCTTCTCTAGACCTGATTACCTCCGGCAGGCGCAGCCTCCAAACATGGTCACGCCGGCTCTCAAACGTCTGGGTTCTCGAACAATTCGGTTCTCAACTTTGTCATTCATGGAAAAAATGTCTCGGTTACCTAACAAAACTTCGGGTTTCTGTTCTCTGCCTGGCAACCCATTCGTAGTTATACCTGTGTGATCAGTCATGGGTCTCTCAGGTGACAAAGGAGATGCGGTTTTCGAACAAATTGCCTCTCCAACAGTTTTCTGGAATGAATCAGGATCCAGAACAGAGGTTCCACTCTACCGTCACGTTGGGGGCTGGGCCTCACCTATGATTTTTTCTCTCTTCCCTGATCGGTTGCCTCTCGCTTGCGTGGGCCGGGCAGCACCACACTGTGTCGATTGCGGTAACTCTGTTGCCAGTTGGAGATCGGGAAGCGTGACAGCTCCCAGCTGCGATCCTTTTCAAGTGGGATTGGCAGTTCTGGGTCCCTTGCATTTCCAAATGAATTTTGGAATCATTATTCTCCGGATAAAATCTAGCTGTGGTTTTGATAGGGGCTGTGTAAAGTGTGTGGGTCCGTTTGGCATTGTTGCCATTTAAAAAATATCACATCTTTTGATACATGGATATTTTCCTTCTATTCAAATCTTTTCAAACTTCTTTCAATAATGCTTTGTAGTTTCGGCATGCAAATCATACATTTTTTTGTTAAATTTATATCTAAGCATTTTATTTTTGATGCCATTGTAAATAGAATTGCTTTCTTAGTTTCACTGCTAATGTATAGAAACTCAACTGATTTTTTTGCATTGACTTTGTGCCCTATAACCTTGTTAAAATAGTTCAATAATTCTAATAGTTATTAAAATGGTTCGTGGGGTTTTCTATGTACAAGACCATGTCATCTGCAACAAAGGTAGTTTTACTTCCAATCTCAACACCTTCCATTTCTTTTTCTTGCCTCCTCGCCCTCCCTGGAACTTCCCACAGGACGCTGACTGGGAGGGGCTGAGCAGACCTCTTGGTCTCTCTGCCGATTTTGGAACGAGACGGTCTCTCCCCATTAAGCACGACATTTACTCCGGGTTTGGCAGAGATGCCCTTTACTGGGTTAAGGAAGTTCCCCCTTTTCCCTAGTTTACTGAGCCTTTTTCATGAAAAGGTGTTACATTTTGTCGAATGATTTTTATGGAAACAATTACGTAGTTTTTGTCTATCAGGCTGTTAAGATGTTTTATTACATGGATAATTGGACCCAGTAGAGTCTCGATGTAATGCAAGATAAGCAAGTTGGAGTTTCCTTTTCCGGGAAAACGCAAACTTAGAAATAAGGTTCAGAGACTCGTGGTCATTTTAACGGCAGGACGCTGGGTGAAGACCATGCACTGGGCAATGTCAAAGCCTTGGGGGCTGCAGCGTTCAGGGACCACGGCTGTGGTGGGGTGGCCCAGGTGGTGACCCCCATGAGGTGCGCCCTGAATCCCGGAGGAGCTGTGCTGTCTGAGAGAATCGGGTGACACCCAGGCAGGGGACACCCACTGTGGGGCAGGGGAAGCGCGGAGGGAGGACAGGCCCTGTGACTGAGGAGCCGACAGCCCCCCTTCTCCCCGTGCAAAGAGGAGGGGGACGCTGGGGTTCGGGCTGAGGGCCAAGGGGTGAAAGAGTTCTCCCCGGGAGGTCTCAGAGCTTTGGGGGAAACCGATGGTACCCGACTCGCCCGGTCGGCAGAACCACCCGCAGGGTGTAAAGTCTTTAAAGAAGACGCAGGAACCCAACTTACAAGATCAGAGCCTTACGGTATTATTAACGATATTGTTTCTGTAGCTTTAAACTTTTTCCTTTTGCTTTTCCTTCCTTGGGGCTGTTTTCTGAGAAAACGATAAAGATCTAAAGCCACCGTAGCTCTAATTGCTATGGATCTTTGTGGGTATTACCTTTACGGGATCGAATCTTCTCTGCCGACTGCAAATCTTCGATTTCAGTCAGTCCGTTCCAAAGGAAATAGTGTGTTGCTCAACATTTTAAAACACAAAACGGAAGATGTGGCTTTTGGTGACAGGTGACCAGCTCTTTGGCTTGACCCCAGGTGTGATGGGGGTGAGCCTGCTCATCAACTCCCTGGGGCCACGGCCCTTCTGTGCCTTGGCCCCCTACCGACAGTTTGGGGTGAATCAGATAAAGGAACGACCGCAAGTAAGGCGCCCTCCTCTGGTGACCGTTGTAACGTTCGAAGAAGCTGAGTGGGCCCCCACCGGTCCGCCCCATTTACCTGACTTGCAGGAGAAACAGGGTGGAGGGCGGTGTCTCCCAAAGGTCACCAGGTTGAAAGAGCTGTCACCTCCCCACGAGCCTCGGTCACTGTAGTGTCACTGGACATAATGTAGAAGGTACATAGAGCAGAACAGAGAAATGGGTGGGGGGAGGGTTTTTTTGTACAAGCCCAAAATTAATCCTTCCCTAAAAGTGGAACGGTAAAACAGCCAACCACCACTCGGGGGCGCAGCACGTTACTTGTGCACAGGGAGGCTTACTCTCTCTGTCGGCCTCGTCCCCACAGATCTGCAGATTTTATAAAAATGGTTATGAGTTAGAAACTGTGAAGCAAGAGCATAAGACCTTAGAAAGCAAGAAAGCCTAATATAATTAATATAAATTAATATGATTAATGAGGCTTAAAAATGGCATTGCATTTCTCCTTTCCTCTCTTACTGAGTGATCCAGGAGAGGAATTTAAGCAAGTGTGAATGGGGATACCACATAGATTCAATTTACGTAATTATTTACATTAAAATACATCATTATTATTACTATTACTATTATTATTATTATTATTATTATTATTATTATTATTATTATTTTTGGCCCCAGCTGGTGTAGCTCAGTGGATTGAGTGTGAGCCTGGGAACCAAAGGGTTGTTGGTTCAATTCCCAGTCAGGGCACATGCCTGGGCTGCAGGTCCCCAGTTGAGGACACGTGAGAGGCAGCCACAGATGTGATGTTTCTCTCCCTCTCTTTCTCCTTCCTTTCCCCTCTCTCTAAATAAATAAATAGAACAAAATTTTAAAAGATACATTATCTTTAATAACAGTAATACATGTTTATTGTAGAAAAGAAAAACCCAGCCATTTAACAATTTATTAATTTAACTGATGTATGCTGAATACCTACTGTGTGCTAAGCACTGGGTATGTATTCGGAAAGTGGAACAGGTGTGGACCTGCCCATGTGGCACTGAGAAGCTGGGAAAAGGGACAGACGATACCCGGTAAACATAAATGAACATAAACGTGTCACTTAAAATCAGAGTTGGCCCTTGATGAGCAGAGACGAGAGAGAACGAGACGAGAGTCCACTCGCACAAGGAACCCAGGAACTGCGTGCATCTCTCAGGAAGAAGTGTTAAGCACTTAATTTGAGACTGTATCAAAGCAACGCATACATGTGGTTAATAAATCGGATAACAGGGAAAGCTGTCTGTGGAAAGTAATGGCCCCCCTCCCCCACCCTACGGGCTGGCGGCGCCCCGTGTCACTGCCTTGCTGGTCTAACCGCCAGCGTTCAGCCCCGGCTCTGGCTGGGATCGCCTGGCAAGGTTTGGAGAGTGTGCATGTGGGGGCCAATAGCAGAGGTCCTGCTGGCTACCTGGGGCGCCACAGGCATCGGGCTCTGCTTTGGTTTTGGAGAACACCCTTCAACGGGGTGCCCAGCCCATGGCCTGCGGGCCGCACATGGCCCAGGATGGCCGTGAATGTGGTCCAACACAAAATCGTAAATTCACTTAAAACATGATGGGATTCTTTTGTGATGATGTGTCACAATGTATTTGATGTGGGGCCCAAGACAACTGTCCTTCTTCCAGCGTGGTGCAGAGACGCCAAGGTTCGACACCCCTACACAAGATTTTGATCTTTTGGAATCTACGGGGATTTGTTTAATTGCCTCACTTAATGTCTCAACTGGTGAACGTGGACATTAAAAACAATGTGTGTTCTGAGGCTCTTGAGTGTAGTCTCCTTTAAATGCCAGTCACAATAAGGTGGTTAATATTATTGTCCATATTATGTACATCCTTACTGATTTTTGCTTTTTTTTCCCTCTAGAGATGTTTCCTTCATGGTTCTTCTCCTCAGTCATTGTCCAAAGGACTCTGAGAAGCTGTGGGAATATGCAGGCGCAGACTCAAGGCCTGGCTTTCTCTCCAACGTTGTGGAAGGGGACTGCACATCACAGGGCGGAGCCCTGTGCTCCCCTACGCCACCTGGACAGAGCCGGGGAGAGTGACCTCCCGGTGGGTATTCACCTGGTGGGTATTTGCTTTTTCGCTTTTTTAAAGCCAGATTTTTAAAAAAGATTTTAGTTCTTTATTTTTAGACAGAGAGGAAGGGAGGAAGAAGAGAAAGAAGGAAACATCAATGTGTGGTTGCCTTTCATGCCCCCTACTGGTGACCAGGCCTGCAACCCAGGCATGTGCCCTGATTGGGAATCGAACCAGCGGCCCTTTGGTTGGTAGGCTGGCACTCAATCCACTGAGCCACACCAGCCAGGGCTGATTTTTTATTTTTTTTATTTTTGTTTTATCAAACACTATTAGAATCTCCAACTATACTTGTGGAATTGTCTATTTCTCCCTTTTGTTCTGTGAAATTTCGCTTCACGTGTTGTGAACCCCTATCATGGGGCACATGCATTTATAGTTATTGCCTATAGTTCAAAGTATTGGTTCCTTCTATCATTTTGGAGTATTTCTGTCTGTAAGTCATGTCATTGTCTTGAAGTCTATTCTGCCCGATATTTTTACATAATTTAATTTGACATATATAATATTTACATTTTAAATAGACTTTTTCAGAGCAGTTTTCGATTTACATAAAAATTGAGACCTACAGAGGGTTCCCATATATTCCCGTGCACAGTTTCCTGTAGTAACATCTTACATTAGTATGGTACCTCTGTTAAAATCAATGAGCTGATATCAATATGTTCTTATTAACAAAGGCCCAGACTCTGTTTGCATTTTCTCTGTTTTTACTTGATGTCCTGTTTTCTGTTCTGGGACCCCACCCGAGATGGCACACCACGCTTAGTTACCACATCGCCTTACACTCGTCTCGGCCGCGACAGCTTCTAAGGCTCGAGGGGTACCAGTCAGGTGTGTTTCCATCTGCCCCGCTACTGAGGTTCATCTAGCGTTTTTCTCACGATTAGTGTGGGGTCACGCGTGGGGGAAGGTCACACAGGTGAAGCGTGCAGTCACCATATCCTGTCACGGGCACCTTCTGTCAACGTGACTTGTGAGTCTGGGTCCTGACCTGAATCACCTGGCTGATGGAGTCACTCTTTCTCCGCCCTGTCCCCCGAAGCCCTCTACGTGTGGCCCGCACTGAACGGAGGGGTGGGCTTCCCCTCCTTTAGGATGTTTTTTCAAGCAGAGTGAAGAAAGTAGTGAAAACCTTCTCACCCTATAAGACCCAGGGTTAATTCTAAATCTAGACTGACGTGTCTTCACGCCACGGTGAGCAGAATAATGCTCCTTATTTGCGTTTTCCTTTCACCAGGGCTTGGCGTTTACCGAGCAGTCTGCAGTAGGGTTCTTGTACCTCTTTGTAACTTGCAGTGGTTTAGTCCACACGCCGACACTATTCACCGCGTTTCACCGATGGCCCGAGTGGTCAGATGCCATTGTCAAGTTCTCGTAACGCGGGAGCTGCCTCCACAGCCGAGTCCTAGCTGTGCGCCCACCTACCTCGCTGGCTAGTTACCGCTTCCTCGGTTTTAAGGCTTTTGAGAAGAAGCATTGCTCCTATTTGTTTTTTGGCTTTTAGTCCCTTAAACTTTCCGTTGAGTGTGAATAAAGAACTTTAGACACCCGCTAGCCTGGAGGGGAGAGATGGAAAGCTAGGCTTTTCCGCAACGCTTAGGAAACCACCATGAGCTTTAAGAATGGCTACAAACTAAAACCGGCGCGTTGCTCTGACAGCGAGACCAGCAGCAGCATCGCACACGCGTGGAGTGCGGACCTGCACACCCAGCGGCAAACGGAGAACTTACAGGTGTCGCTGCTTAGAGAAACTCGAGCTTTAGCTTCTTTTGTTTCCGGACTGAAAGCAAGACATGTTTGCCTTTGAATTTGGAAAGCGCTGCTGATACCTGTTGTTAAAGTAAACACGGCAAGGCAAGCGGCCCGGCCCCTGAGCTGGCGCTCCAGGGGCGCCCGGAGGGGAGGGGAGCAGGGGTGGGGTGGGGGTGGGGGCAGCTCGGACAGGGAGTGGGGGTGAGGGGACAGAGCCCTGCGCCGCACGTGCTTTTATGGGAACTTGGAAGTGAATTCAGAGTTGTTAAATGAATGATGAAAACAGCTGTGTTACAGAAAGCTCTTTGTGAAGTTTCGGGGTAGAGAAGTGTGAGCCCCCGAGGGCCATACGTGTAACAGGGAAATGGCATTTGTGTCTGGTGTTGTGTAGGAAATTATTCACTCAAGGAGTATTTTATATTCTGAACCACCCACGTAAAGCCCCCTGAAGCATCCTACATAATGGCACAAAAATATTTAATAGATTTATACCGGAGGAAAAAACTTATAACTAGATTGAGAAAACTACCAACTACATGGAACTACCAGATCAAATCAGAACGACAAATGAAAACTAAGAGTGTCAAATGTGGGTATTAAGCTAGCTTTTGTTATGTGACAACAATGCCCTTATTCTATTAAATGTGTTATATTCATTGGTAACACATTTTATCCGACAGGCTAGAAGAATCTACATGATATAAATTGACAGGCGATTTTCAGTTAATCAGGTGAACAGTGGCTTATTAAGAGGTATCAGAGCCTCTTAGCCCAGGTCTGGTTCTGTTTAATTTTTGGAGGCGCAGTTCCGGTGAGAAGGTTTGGCCGGACACAACCTTGCCCAGGATGCCGTTCGCGAGTCCCCGTGGCTGTAGTTATTTAGCGCGCGTCTCCTTCAAGTCTCTGAAGAGGTTACCTGGCCTGGAGAGGCTATAAGAAGAGAATCCGCAGCCTGTGAAATAGATCCTACATATTGATAATTTACAAACAAGTGCGTGCGTGTCTGCAGCAGATGCAAATGGGACCCCGCAGCCTCCGTGCACGGGCAGTTGGCGACCAGCCACTCACCGCAGGGGCGGCAAGCCCTGGGCCAGGCTGCTTCACCCAACCTGTCCTTGGTCCATACTCTTCTTCCTCCCTCCCGCCCTCCTTCCCTTCCTTCCCTCCCTCCCCTTCCTTCCTTCCCTCCCTCCCTCCCCTTCCTTCCTTCCCTCCCTCCCTCCCCTTCCTTCCTTCCCTCCCTCCCCTTCCTTCCTTCCCTCCCTCCCCTTCCTTCCTTCCTTCCTTCCTTCCTTCCTTCCTTCCTCCCTTCCTTCCCCTTCCTTCCCCTTCCTTCCTTGCTTCCTTCCTTCCTTCCCTCCCTCCCTCCCTCCCTTCTTCCTCCTTACTCTTCTTTCTAGAATCTCCCTCTTTCGTATCATTCCTTGGCCCATTTCCACCCTCCCTGAGTGTCTACACTGGTCCATGTGAAACTGATTGGCTGTTTGTCTCTGAACTGATGCGTTGACCGCAGATTTGGTGGTCTATTTGTAGCTGCTCTTCAGTTCAGTCTTTCAAACACAGACTTGCTACCTCAACCAGGAGACTCCATGAACTCTACCCTCTGTGCTGCGGGTCTTTCCGTTCTCATTTCCTGTTATGTAAATTGAGGCGATGCAGGAAACTTAGGTAGGTGATGTTTCTTTGATTTAAATATGTTCTTTCTGGAAAAGCGTATTCATACTTGTGCACACCTTCCGTGAAATTCCTGGTATATTATCACTTGTTACAAGAGAAAGGTTTTATAAATTGCCTTGACTTTAGCAGAGAAAGAAAAAAATGTTTTGTGCTCAGGCTTAACCTGAAATATTCTCTTTTATTACTTAGGAGTTCATGCACTAGGGTAAACTCTTTCCTTGAAGTTTGTTTCCTTGTCTGAAAAGATAAAAACAGGCTGGCCCTCACAGGCTCAATTATAGATAAATTCTTAGAAAATAAGTATGAATTTAAAAGAGGGCAGGTTTATCGAGAAGCAGAAAGCATTCTCCTTATTCAAATCAAACTGCTGATCGTTGTAAGCTGAGACACTTAGAGACACTTCGTTATCTTGGTTCTATCTTAAAACTCTTCATTATCGAGGCTTCCGGCCAAGATGGAGGCATAGGCAGACGCACTGTGTCTCTTCTCACAACCAAATTAAGGACAACAAAGATTTAGAAACAAGAAAACAACCAGATCTCAGAAAATCAAACTGTTTGGAAGTCCAACAACGATTCATCCAGACCGGTAAGAGGGGCGGAGTCGCGGCAGGGAAAAGCGGAGGTGCGGAC
>PVKU01013718.1:0-19874 GCA_004027475.1 Anoura caudifer
AAGAAGAAAATTTTACCCTATGTGACAACATGGGTGGACCTGGAGAACATTATGCTAAGTAAAATAAGTCAGCCAGAGAAAGACGAATACCATATAATTTCACTCATATGTGGAATCTAATGAACAAACTGAACTAACAAGCAAAATGGAGGCAGGCTCATGGATAGAGGGCAGGATGACAGCTATGGATGGGGCAGTGGGGGAAGATAAGGGGGTGGAGGGATTGAGCAAAAAAGGAAAAAGCACTCATGGACATGGATGACAGTGTGGTTATTGCTTGGAGAAGGGAGTATAAGGGGATAAATGCTAATGGAAAAATAAATTAAAATTTTAAAACAAAAACTAATGAATGGAAGCGAGTTATGTAAAGAAAGCACAGGAAATAATTATGTGACAAAAACAAATTTAGGTAGAAGGCAATTCATCTAGACTCTAAGGTAGCAAGACTGAGCCTGCCTTTTGAGAAACCCAGAGACCCCTGTGACTGGATCAATAGAAATTTGTGTAAGTTTTACAAGTACAGTGCATATGGAAAGGGGCATGGAATCAGTCACACTTTGAAAGTCAGGTTAAGAACTTTGATCTTTATTCCAAAAATAATAAGAAGGATTTAAAGTTTTTAAGCAAGATATTCACATGATCAAATTTAGATTTTATAAAGAACACCGGTTGCTGTGCGAATTCTCAGTGGGATTGGGTTGGGGGTAGCCCAAACAATAGGGACAAAAGTGGGAACATGCAGGACAGGTAACAGCTTAGTATAGAATCCAGGAAAGGAATAATGATACCTGAAACTGCAGTGACAGCTAGAGATAGAAAGAAGTGGGGATTAAATATGATTAGGGTATCAAGTGTTGTACCCTTTGAAGAGGAAGTAACTTCAAATGGAAAACATGAATGAGATGGATTCAAAGGACCCATGACCTACCCTGAGATGCCCATCAGCTTATACCCTGGATAAATCTCTCAAGCTCTGCTTCTCAATTCATCTTAAGGAAAATAGAGACAATATTAAGTAAAATGCAAGCACTGATATGGCTTCATAGTATTAGATTTCCTTACGTTTGTTGAAAGGGATTTTGGTGGGTCTACAATACTATTGGATTATGATTTAGAAAACCTACTCTTTAAGATGTAACACTCAAATAAGATTTCAAGAAATCCCACTTTATATACTTTCCAATAATCAATATCAGTAATATTTTCAGTTTTGGATGTCAGGCAACATCTTTGCCATATTTTGTTATTGATTTTCCTGATATATTTAGAGAGAACCCCCCAATTTTTCCCACTTAAAATCAGGCTTAATGCTGAATGATAACAATATAATTATTGATATTTTAATTGAAATACAGAGGATAAAAAGTAATTATTAAAATTATAGTTTGATTCAGTGAAACTACATTTAACTTCAAGTGCTACACATTTTATAACTTCTTGGAAATGTTTAATAGGGATAAGCCTTAACACACGAATATTTTCCATAAGTATTCCCAGTTTCTCCAAGAATTAACCGATTATTTGTTTTTTGAAATAAATTTTCATTCATTTAGTTCATATTTATTGAGTGTCTACTACACACCATATACAAGTATGGTGCTCCAGAGGATAACATAGCCCTGTTATTTGGGGCAAATATTGCCAATGAACTTTTACAAGGGGAAATAACATTGAGACTAGAAGGAATGCATTAGTTTTCTAGGGCTTTTGTAAGAAGATATCAAAAACGGGATGGCTTAACATAACAGATATATATTGTTTCACAAAATGGAAGCTAGAAGTCTGTAATCAAGGTGTTAGCAGGGTCCTGAGAACCCTTCCTTACCTCTTCTACCTTCTGAAGTTTGCAGGCAATCCTTAGCATTCTTTGCCTTACGAATGCATCACCCCAGGCACATGGTCATCCTCTCCCTGTGGCTCGTCACATCATCTTCCCTCTATGTATGCTTGTGTCTAAATCACTCCTTTTTATAAAAACACTGGTCATATTGGATTAAACCCAATTTTTAATGTTCTCATTTTCACTTGATTAATTTTCTAAAGACCCTATTTCTAAATTGGGTCATGTTCTGAGGTACTGGGGGTTACGACTTGAGCATATCTTTTTGGGGACCAGCACAGTTCAATCGCAATTAGGAGTAAAAGGTAACCAAACCAAAATACAAAGCAGGAGCAAGGAAATTATAGTGTTAAATGAGCTGTGTATCATTATTGCCTTAAAATTCATCCTGAAATTAAGTAAAATGTGACTCATAAACAGGAGTATTTTGTATTCTTTAAAACAGTTTTTCCAGTTGCTCTAATTAGTCTCATGGGATGGAAGGGAAGGTTTTCAGCTAACAGTATATAAATGAGACTCAGGAATACTTTCAGCACCAGAGTTGGAACCTTCTTTCTCTCCCTTGTTTTCTCCTGTTGTCAGCTTCCTCTCCGAATCACTGCTTTGCCATTTGTTTGTTGAGCTATGTGTTTTTCATTCTAAGAGCTCATACTGCAGGCAGTGAGATACCCAGGATAGAAGATGGCCACTTCAGACACACTATTGGACATTCTTTGCTAACTCAAACTCTAGTCCTTTCTATTTATCTCAGGAGTTAGAATGTGTAGGAGGTCAAGTTTATTAGAGACATATCCTTGATATAAAACATAAAATATCATAGTAAATTACAGACATGGTAATACTTAGACAATGATGTATCCATGTCTTGATAGACATCATAATCTTCAGAAACACTAGCTCAATCACCAGTCTTAAGAATACCTGACAATTCAGTCATTACAATTATAATTCATTCATTCATTTATTCTTCTAGCCATCAATCCAGCTCACATTTAATTAGTGTCTGACAGGGACCCAGAATAAGAGAAGAAGACACATGCACGAGGTAGCCACTGACCTTGCCCTAAGCAGTTTGCAGTCCATGAGTAAGCTCAAAGGAGAATATGAAATAACCTTCATTCTGTTTTAACAGTGCTGACCTCAGCTCATCAAATGCCTCAACAGAAATATCTGAGAAACAGAAAATAATGTTATGAATGGTCAAGTAAAAAGCATAAGAAGAAATGTTTCTTTTGTAACTTGTATTTCTAGGCATTTTTTTCTCATATCCTGTCCAACATCCCCACCAATAAATACATTTGCATTTTTAAATAAATTTTAATTTAAAAAATTATCAGGACTCTGTTTTCTGAGGTCTGTAGAGGATAAGAAATTTGTTCTAAGGATATAAAGTTATATGGTTATAATGGACCATATACTATTTATTTATTGACTGAATATTAGTAATTTAAATCTAACTAAACATAACACAATCATTTATCCTACATTCTAAAGTCAATTTTTAATATTTTCTTTAATAGTCTAGAAAGAGAGACAGTTACGAAGTGAATGACTACTGTTTAAAAAATATGTTCAAGGATATACATGACAACTGAAAGGAGGTACATATCTCCCTATAAATCCTATTTGTTCTATGTAAACTTGGAGGAAAAAGTTTTCACAGTTGACATTTCATTCATTTCTTTGAATGAATACTGAGAAACCTACCCTGCAGCTTTTTCACTCTTCTGCATCAGGATACTAATGAGTTTTCCTGAACCCAAAAGGCAGAGGACAGAACTTAAAATAAAGTGTTACTAGGCGTAATCCAAATATGAAACTGTGGCAAGCATGGGGTTCAGTGCTGGTGCTAAAATTCCCTATGTACTATATTCCTCCTCAGCAGTAAAAGTGCCCTGGCCTAGATGGGCTAGAAATTTCCAGCACTAAATTTCAGGAAACATTCTTTTTATGTTGAACTCCCAAAAAGCTTTTGCTGTGAACTATAATATTAAACTGATATGACATCATTTTCTCTAACTGTATCTGAAATACCTATTCTAATAAAGGTTCCTTAAAATATTTCAATGTGGTAGAATTTACTATTAGGTGGTTTAACAGTTTTCAATCAGTTGATCTTTTCCTAGACAATAATATATAAGTTTTTAATGATTTTAGCAATTTACTCTATGGCTTCCTCCCCATAAAGCAGTAAGTTATTATAACACACTGACAAAAAAGATAAATCTCTCACTGATGGTGGCTGATTTATAACAAGGCTTTGTAAATTGAATATTCATGTTACAAAAAGTTCTTTTAAACATGAATGATATATTATGACACCTATAACTCATTTTTCTTCTTTTACTTCTGTTCACAGAAACATTGTTGTATTTCTTTCTGCTCCTTTCACTTTTACATGCTTAATTTACAACTTCTTGAAATGGAAGATATATTTTAATATGCAGTAAGGTGTGTCATGTTATGTGTATATGCATGTGATTACATCAAATGTAGCCAGAGTAGATGATTGGATTTTGACTGGAGCATAGCAAGATTAACCTTTGAGTTTAGGAATAAACACTTCAATTATCACAAATCCTGAAGGAGTAAATAACTGATATAAAAGCTCACAAGCCCACAGTATAAATCTTGGATGATAGAAGGAAGTTTTTTTTCTTTTTATTTCAGGACCTAAAATATCTTCTTGATATTCTCCATTGTATTTCACAGACAGTCAAATTGCTTTGAGTACACCTGTAAGAACATTGGAAAACACTTTGATTTATCGGTCAATTTGTGACTGATATTTCATCTAGAAAGTATGTGTTAACTGAGAAGTTTCATATTAACTGAGTTTTCAGATTTTCCTGAAAAATCAGAATTGGCAACATTGAGTCCATATTGAATGGTTTTAAGTAACAACAACTTTTTAAAAATATATACAATCTTCATTATATTTTTCATTACCATTTAGATCACCACACTGTCATCCATGTCCATGAGTCCTTTTTCCTTTTTGCTCAGTTCCTCTACCCCCTAAACTCTACCCCCTTCATATTAGCTGTCATCTGTCAGTAACAGCATTTTTTAATAAGCAAGTAATAACCTCTCCCTAATTTAAACATTTTAAAAGCTTGCAAGAGCCAGGAAGGCAAATAAATAGGTGAAGTCAATGAGACATGATACATCAAGGTGCTCCAGGCTGCAGCAAACCCATGTCTTGTCTTAAAGGAAGCAGCTACTACTCTGCACTAAGTCTTTGTTATGAGAGAATATTATCTCAGGGCTGACACATCTGACTTTTCAAGAAAATCTGGAATGTCATTGCTATGTGGCCTTCCCCCAGTTTTTAAGCACTGGTCAAATGTTGATGAGTGGATTCTACCTTAGGGGTTTGCAGCTTACTGACCGCTAGTTTGCACACCCCTAAAGTAGAAGATTTTATTTTAAATGTTTATTAAGGAACATTACAGATATATGTAAAGCTGGGCAGACTAGTATAAAGAACTCCCTTGTGCACAACAAACGTCAGTTCCTGGGTGGCTCTGTCCCATCCACAGCTCCCATCCTGTGTTGTTTAGCAGCCAACACCTAACCTCACAGCATAGGACTTGTAAATGTTTCAGACTGTATTAGAATTGTTTTTAGGCAAGTAAAATGATATCATATTTCAGCAAAATGTGTCCCTGTAGGGACACATATACATACACATATATATGTATTTTATATATATATATATATATATATATATATATATATATATATAATTTCTACCAGGTCACATGAACCAAACTGACCCACCAATTGATCTGATAAATTACATAGTTAAAAACATACTAGATACCCAAAACCACTAAAAAAGCCCTCTATATAATTTCTAAAAAGCATGAAATAATGATATGGTTGGCCTTTTGGGTTCCTTCGTTATCTTACCCTGCCACGTCAGTGAGAATGAAATAGGGTGTATGTTGATGTAGGCACTGTCTTGGGTAGAACTTGTGAAAAAAATCCCCATATTGTGATTGCAAATACTGTTTCATTTATAATAGCTGTCTGAGACTAACTCTGAAAATTATAGTATGCTGCTGGCACCCAGATGAGCAAGAACAGAACTCACGATAAAAAGAGAACATTTATTCGCGTATTACCGACAAAAGTGTGATATTTAAGGACCTCACTCAGATGGTAACTAACATATGTAAAATAGTTAATCCCTTCTGGATTTCTTTGCTTCTGAGATTAACACTGTGTAAATCTAACATAATGGTTTTGATGATATTGGCTGTTTTAATAAACGTTCTTCTTAGTCCTAATGTTTATAAAGTTGTCCATAAAGAGTTGGTGAAGAGTATGATCCACTCTTATTTATTTCTAAGTCATATTGTGAAACACTAAGTGTACATGAATTTTCTAATTCTTTTAAAAATCAGTTACCTGCAATGCAAATATATTTTTAGCACAAACATAAGACAAGTAGATATCCCCAGAGACTCCATTAGAAATGGATTTGAAGAAAGTAGCAGAGGGAAATTATTTGCTATTCTGAATAAATGTCTGGAGTACATGCATCTTATTCTACAAGGCACTTACATTCAAAACTGCTTTGCCCCTGGATGGTAGGCACCAAACAAAAGTATACTGAAATTAAAAAAAAAAAAAAAAAAAGAACGACATTTCACATAATTACTCTGCCTTTGTTTACAGGATGTGGGTATTTTAATGATTTTGCTGGCTCTATGCATGATTTCCAAATGAATCTATAACCATCCTACTTTTTTCCTTCATTTTCAGATTCAACTGAAGTGTTGAACTTCATTAACCTTGTTGCAAACTTTAAAATATAATAGAACTGCTTTTGAATGTTCCCTTTAACCTATGATTTAGATGAAACTGAAATTGAAAGCAAAGTGGAATTGAAACTAGACAACACATACATTTGTGGAATTAAGACTGTAGTGTAATTTCATGCCATGGTGACTTTTTATCAGACTTGCAATAGCATGAGGGTAATACCCTTGGGGAGAAGAGCGAGTATAATCACAAAGCTTCCATTTAATTACACTTATATAAGCAATCAAACTTTATACCATTTTTGGCAGTCTAAACATGGATATTTCCTTCCAGCAAGAGGTAGGCTGGTCACTGGCCTGCTCACTGCACCTCTGGGGTGGTAAAGTAAAAGTTCGAAAGATAAAACTTGTTTTGTTGTGTGGTTGGCTGGCTTTCTCAGGTACCTCTATCCCCACCAGAGCTTCGTCATTTACCTGACAATCGTTCCAATGAGATGCGCCTGCTTGATTAACTGAGCAACACTAGCATGTTGCCAGACAGAAGCTGCGTTCCCAATAATACCAAGGATTTTAGGCAGAGAAACATTGTAATTAGATACTGGCCTACCGTGATAGAAGGCTGAATGGCAGGGAAGGCACTGATAAGAGGAACTATTCAATACTTTATGCAAACACAAAGAAATAGCTTCTCACAGCTCTTTTACTTTAACTCTGCTGAGAATGATAGTTTCTGGTTTAAGCAGAAATGAGAGAGAGACCTGCTGAAAGGAGAAACTTGTTTGTCTCTTGAAATGAATCCTGGTTTGAATTAAGAAAGAAAATAGGGACAAAAGCCATTGTAAATCAGATGTTATAGCAGTGATATTAGAGGGCTGAGAATCAAAGATTCAACATTACTGTTGAAGAAATAATGTAACAAAATATATTTATTATATATTTACTGTTTAGGGAAATTTATTATATTTTATGTGTCTTTTTATGTAGCTTTATTTATATGGACTATAGATGACATGGTTTTAGTTGTTTTTATTTCCTCAATATGTAGTAAATACATACTATTTTCAATTATATCATTCCAGAAAATAAAATAAAATATCCATATTAATACTGCACATTTATGATAGAAATTCTCATAGGAAAGCATTTTACTGCATAGCATGTGAAGCATGAGTCATGCCCACCCCTGAAATGCCATTATCTATGGGCAGAACAATAGCTAATCTCAGATCCTAGAACAACGGTAGAAATAAAATGATTTCTCCAAGTTGGAATCAGAGAGGTGTTTCAGGTATGCAGAATTTAATTATCCTCATTAGAAAAGACCAGGAGGCAAATCTTTCTTCTCAAGAGAAGCCCAACAGTACTTTTAATGATCACAGGCCAGCATATTTGAGTTTTTCACGTCACCTCTATAGATTCTCTCCTAGAACATCATCCTCTGTTCCAGGAGCATGTAAAAAGCTGCAGTGATTTTGTCTAAGAATTCTAGTTATTTTCTCGACTACATTTATTCCAGAACTGACCAGGCCTGCTGCTATGGCAGCCAGGGCTCACTGAGCATGGCAGTATGAAACGTGTTTTACATCTTTGCTTCCCTTGGTCAGCGCTTTCCCTCAGATTAATGTTTCAGAGACAGCCTGTCCCCAGAAAGTGCACGCCACCAATTTAATTCCCATGTCTTCATAAAATATACAACTTTGGACAGGATACCGGGAAGTTTTTATTTTGTTAATTTGAGAAATCTATATTTACTCTCTTTGTGTGTTCCTAGACTCTGAACTATTATTTTTTTTTTAAGGAAAACAGTTTAAACTTATAAGAGTTTAAACTCTGTGTTTGTGGCCAAAGGGAGGGAAACAGGTGGTGTCATGAATGGAAAGTGCTTGGGGGCTCCTGGAGACTCGCAGCCTTTGCTCTCTCACTGTTTTCCTTGAAAAGTTGCTTAACACTGAAGGGTGTTGTGTTTTGTTTTGGTTTGGTTTGGTTTGGTTTTTGTTTTTTTGAAAACATGGTGAATAGCCATTCCCCTCTTTTCTTACCTCATCTTCCATTTTCTGACATTTTCTAAATGTGACCTGCTCTGTTTAAGTTACCATATGGGATTGAATTTTCTATTTGGGGAGGTTGGGGGACAAAATGAGGCAAAGTACTCGTATCTCATTTTCAGTGCCTATAACATATCATTCCCAACAGAGCCTTCTTTTGTGACCCTTTTAAACATTTTCTGTCTTTCACCATTACATACTGAACCCTACCAGGCAGAGGTCAATGACTGTTTATTAGTTCTTGTGTTTCACAAATGTTTTGAAATGACTCTTCTATACCAGTCTCTACACTTAAAAAAAAAAAAATGACATATAAGAAGACAAAGTCCCTATCCTCATAGAGTTTAGTCTAGTAGGAGAAGTAGACATTTAAACCAGTAAACTGATAAGCATGCAATAGGTCAGTCGGTCGCAAGGTGGGCAGGAAAGAATTAACACAGCAGACTTGGTGCTGTGCTCCTCTCTCCTGTCTTCAGGAGGGCTCGCTTGCGTGGGTGACCCTCCACTGCTCCTGGGAACTTAGCCTTTGGAGAATTCCCTGTGTCACTGATCAGTCAGGATGTTTGCGGTGCCTGGGGCAGTGGACCATATTTGCTCATCTTTCTAGTCTGTGAAAACGATATATGGTGGACACCTGTTTTCCTTCTGGGTCAGGAGTTTTAGGAAGCATGACGACCTGCCACATGTATAAGGTGATACATGCCTACATGAACAAACTTTTATGTAAAGCCTGCACTTTGAGACTCATGCTGACTGTCCTGGGCCGAAATGCCTCATTTGCATTGTTGCAGTTTGTTACAAGAGGTTAAGTATGTTTTGTATGACCCCTAAGTGAGAGGCCTTCAGAAGCCTACACCTCATCTCCTCCAGGTTCTACATGATTCATCATTCCTCTTATTGATCACGCTCTGTGAACTCTTAGGTAATAAACTATAGCCTTGAGAATAACTACACCTGTGTCCTGTGAGGCCTTTTATCAAATTAACAAATGAATTGTTGGTCATGGAACCCTCCCGAAAACAAAATATCAATTGGGGGGGAAAAGCAGCAGAGGGTAAGGGGCTGAGGAATGATTGCAATGTGCTGTTTCAGACAGGATTGTCAGGGAGGTTCTCTCTAGTAAGGCGCATTCCAGCAGAGGCCTGAATGAAATGAGAGACCAAATTAGGCCAACGTGTGAGAAACGAATATTCTAGTTATATACAAGAGCAAGTGCAAAGCCCATGTACTGTAATAATAACATGGTTGCTGTTTCCAGTGTTACCAGTGCTGAACAAGTGGAGAGTTGTATAACATAATTTAGACACATAGTCTGGACACATATAATGTTAATATAAAATAAATCAAGGAAAAAGATATTTGACTTCTCAATACTTAAGAAACCAAATAATATAATCCAATGATTTCTGTTGAGAAAATTTGGCTATATATTGGCACATGAAAATTTTCTCACTAAATGAATCTGAAATGTCTCCCTATGAGGGAATTGTAATGAGATTCTATTAATAGGAGGAAGTTTTGGAGTTAAAAGAATAAGGTTCATATATTATAAGTAAGATTAATGGCCAGTAAGACAAAACCAAGAAGTATTCTATGTGACTACAGACTTGGGAAAAAAGCAAAAACTCAAGTCAAATTTATCTGAAGATAATGCCAAAGATGCTAAATTGGCACATTGCTTGAGAACTGACAGAGCATTTGATTTATTGAAATGGAATACCACATAGAACCATGTTGGACCAAGGGAGCAAACACTTATTTTACAGAAGATGAGATGCAGTGTGCACCTATGACCATGCACCAGGGTCAGGTTAAATACCACACAGTCCCAGGAGCTGTCACACTACGAGAGTAATGAAACAGACTTTGGAAAGCCGCCTGTGATGTCGCAGCTTGGAGACGACACCGTGCAAGCATACCTTCAGTATGTGGTGCACACCTGGTGCCAGGAAGCTGGTTTTTCTTGATGGATTCTTTATCTTCAGGGATGCCTGGACCTGTGGTACTGACAGGTGGCTAAAATAAAAACAAAATGTAGCAAGTAGATGTTTTAAATGATCTGCTAAACTCTGAAAGTCCCCTGAAGGTGCCCTATACTAGGCAGTTTACCTTGTTTTTGGTCTGTGGGGTATAAAAACTTCTCAGTGGATTTATACCTTGGTTTTCCTGAGACCAAAGTAACTTGTGTATATCTTGGCAGTTCATAATCCCAAAAGGAAGTACATCCTGTGCAAAGAAGCCTGGAAGGTGTGCCTGAAAGTTTTGGAACTTCATTTTTTTATACTTTGTTTTGCGTGTTGTATCGTACATATCCTTTCCCATTATTAAAGCCTACGTGAGTACGCTTTGTGGATTCTCAACAAGTATCTGACTCCAGAGGATTTCTGCACATTGTAAATTAGCAAACATACTATAATAATTTGTCCACAAGAAAGGAGAATACATGATGTGAGAGCCAAGAGGTGACACTTGAGTAGTCAGCTTACACATAATGAAGCTTCAATCAACAGTCACTATTTTTTCATTCATTAATTAAATGAATGTTTATTGAGGGTATATTAACAGATACTGCTATACAATGTCATGCCATGGAGATACTGCAGCGAAGGGCATACTGTCCTGCACTGTTCATAAAACATAAAATTTAATGGAGGGGTAGATATTAAACTACTTGAATTATTTTTTAACTATTATAAATGCTACAAAGGCATTATATTATTATTTATTATGCTCATTTCTATTACCAGTAACCATTGAAACTATGTTTTTAATCTTTTCCAGGCCACAGCATGATGTGTGCATGACATGGATTCATTTATACCACTTAATTTAGTCTACATATGAAATTTTAAGTGCACAATTTTCAGACTTCAAAATCATTTCTGTAAATGATCAAAAACTCTACAGAATATTTTTGAGGAGCTAATGAAAATGCCAGCTGACTTTTCAGCTTCCTGGCCCTTTCTAAGCCATTTCAGAAGAAGAAAACACCATAAGTAATGATGGCAAAATGTGAATTTAACCCAGAAATGAAATATTTGTATATTAAGTAAGGAATTCCATATGCTCAAACAAGCAGCTTCCACATAGCCTTAAACCTTCTTTAAAGAAAGTTTATGACTATAATACAAATAAACTTTATTTTAATATGAGCAATTTTAAAAGAGAATGAAAGAGATTATACTGACCTTTGGAACAACACGGTTTCTATTTTTTTTTTTTTTTTTACTTTGGTTCCTCTTGTTTTATTTCTTGCTGTGACCTGGTGATAAAAAGACAATAGAGCAATTTATTATTTTTATTATACAACATTTCATATTACATAGAGGTATTGTCATTGAAAAAATTGGCTTGTGCCTCCAGATGCAATAACAAAATGACAGCTCCTATGATGAACTTCTTACTCACCACGTTCCTGTGTCTGTTCTTCTAGTCCTTGGGTTACTGGAAACCAAAAACTACACAATTATATTCATTAGCAAACTAGTCTGTGTTTATCAGACATTTCTGTTTCTGGCTTTATTCTGATCTGCGTGTCAGTCATAACTGCCAACAATTTATTGAGACAAATGATAGCCTGTCACGTTATTTGGAGCCGTATTGTAAGATAGCTTTAGTATTAACTCAAAAGACCAATTCAAATGGCTCAATTGTGTGACTGTAAATTATAGTGGAGGTCTGCACTGGAAGAGTCTCTCATTTAACATTCAAAGTGCTATTTGCATTATTTTAACTTAAAAATACAATATTGTCTCATGACATTTGCTGGAATTGTGTATGAAGCAATTTAGAAATTAGGTGATAGGTCCAGAAATTTTAAAATAAAAGCCCTAGCTTAACTGAAACATAATAAATCTTCCCCTTATTAAGGCATTTTAAATGTGCTCCCACTTTTTTTAAGACAGCAGTATAAAATAAAAGGACTACAATATGTTTTTTCTTTTTCACTCTTTATTGTTATTATTATTGTTGTTCTATTACAGTTGTCCCACATTTTTCCTGTTGCTCTCCCCTGACCTTCCCACCCCCCACCACTACAATATGTTTTCAAAGTGCAACAAATGAGAGAACAGAGGTAATTAGGAAGTTTACTAGGGATTTAAAATGTGACTATTTTAATGGCCTTCAGCCACCCCAAAGGAATCTGTGAAAGAGAAAAAAATCTTTGAAGTTGACTTACCATCAATAAGTGAGCAGTCAAAAAGATTACAGATATTTCCAGACTCCCTCAATGCAAAATTTTCCGAAAAAATAAATTACCTTAGAAGATGTTTAAACCTTACACACTTCTATGGGGACTGCCCCAACATCCACTCAATTTTAGCTATTCAAATGCTTAACAACACTTAAAAATATTATTTGATTAAATTCCAGTACTACCTGCATAGTTTGCTCAATTACTTCTAAATAATTTATATATTTTAATTTGTTTTAATAAGCTTTTCTTCCCCTTGTTTCATTTTCTAAAGTCCAATGATTATTATTGACTGATATATGCCACACTTTTATTATTATCTGCCATTTTAAGAGAAATTGTGTTTCTCCCCACTAAGTGATTCATTAAAATACACAACACTTAAACGTTGCCATTTTCCTCACTGACAGTGAAGTTACGAATATCTGGACTGAGAAGTGTAAACCACTGCCTGTGAAGACATTTAAGCCTTCTAAGGCTTTAATATGAGTATATTTTAGAGAAACAAAATGGGAACACTTCTTATTTAGGATAGTTAATAATCTTAAGAAGGTGGAATAAGCCAAGATTTCTAGAATTAGTTTGTTTAAAGTAGTCATTGTAGAAAAATGAACACAAAGGTGTGTTCTGTTAAATTCAGACCCACAAAAATCATTTTAGAAAATCAAATACACCATTAAACTTAGCTGAATTTATTTTGAATTTTACATTGTGTATATCTGTTGATTTCAGTTATTTTTAAACCACAAGATACATGGAAATTTAATTTTATTCCTAATTTTATTTCAAACTTTAACTTAATTACATATCATTGATGCTCAATATCTCTTATTTGTAATTTTTATTCTGATAAAATTGTGTATATTTTAATATATTTATTATAATTCAAGTTTTTCATAAATTCAGACATTTGATAAGTTTTTATTTGTAATTGTTGGCTGAAGGCTTTATAATCATCAAAGTATATTCAATATAATTTGCCGTGTTTACCAATTGAAAATTCTATGTATTAAAATATTTACACAGCATGATTTTATATCAAGTTTTTCCTGTTTTTCTCTATTGATTTAAAATAAAAAGCAAGCAATTCCCAGAAATCACATAATGTCTCTAGCATATTCAGGCCCCATGACTTGTTTGCTAGAAGAAATTTCTAAACAAGATTACATCTACTTCTGGCCAAGGTGGAAGCATAGGTGGATGCGCTATGCCTCCTCACACATCCAAAATTAAGAACAACAAAGATTTAGAAACAAGAAAACAATCAGAACTGACAGAAAATTGAACTGTATGGAAGTCTGACAAACATTCATCCAGACCAGTAAGAGGGGCAGAGTCGGGGCAGGAAAAAGCAGAGGTTGGCAGACCCAGGCACGCAGGAGCCCCAGGCATGCAAGCGGCGGCTAGCCCACCCTGGGCGCAGGGTGGCAATGGGCAGACCCAGTGGAGCTGCACAAGGCCATTGGCTGACAAGGCGGTCCCACATTTGCAAGCAGATAATCCAGGCAAAAATGGGGAGTGAGACACATCTCACAACCCAGGGCCCCAGGGCTGGGAAATAAAACCTAAAAACACCAATTGAAAACACTTGTGGGGGTTGAGATGCTGGGAGAGACTGCCAGCATCACAGAGAGTTCGTTGGAAAGACCCACAGGGTTCTAGAAGGTACACAAGCCCACCTACAAGGAAATCAGCACCAGAAGGGCCCAATTTGCTTGTGGGAAGCAGAGGAAGGGACTGAAATATAAGAGAGAGCAGAGCAAGCGCCATTGTTCCCTCTCAGACCCCACCCCCACATACAGCATCACAACCCAGCAACTGGGCTGCCCTGCCCTGCCCTGGGGAACACCTAAGGCTCCGCCCCTCACTATGTAACAGCTGCGACCAGAACAAACAAACAAGCAAAAAAATGGCTCCAATGGGAGAACAGATCAAAGCCTCGGAGCCAATTCATCTAAGTGACCAAGAAATAGCCAACCTATCAGATGCACAGATCAAAGCTCTGATGATCAGGATGCTCACAGAATTGGTTGATTTTGCTCACAAATTAGATGAACAAATGAAGGCTACAATAAGTGAAATGAAGGAAAATGCACAAGGAACCAATAGAGATGGGAGGAAAACTGGGACTCAAATCAATGGAGTGGACCAGAAGGAAGGAAGAAACAACCAAACAGAAAAGAAATAAGAAACAGGAATTCAAAAAAATGAGGAGAGGCTTAGGATCCTCCAGAACATCTTTAAACATCTCAACATCTGAATTATAGGGGTACCAGAAGGGGAAGAGGAAGAGCAATAAGTGGAAAATTTATTTGAACAAATAATAAAGGAGAACTTCCCCAATCTGGCAAAGGAAATAGACTTCCAGGAAGTCCAGGAAGCTCAGAGAGTCCCAAAGAAGGTGGAACCAAGAAGGAACACACCAACGCACAATTACATTAGCCGAGATTAAAATGAAGGAGAGACTTCTAGAAGCAGCAAGGGATAAAGGGATAGTCAACTACAAAGGAGTTCCCAGCAGACTGTCAGCTGATTTCTCAAAAGAGACCTTACAGGCAAGAAGGGGCTGGAAAGAGGTATTCCAAGTCATGAAAGTCAAGGACCGCCATCCAAGATTGCTCTATCCAGCAAAGCTGTCATTTAGAATGGAAGGGAAGATAAAGCGATTCTCAGATAAGGTCATGTTAAAGGAGTTCATCACCACCAAGCCCTTATTATATGAAATCTTAAAGGGACTTATCTAAGAAAAAGAAGATAAAAATATGACAGTAAAAACACAGCAAACCCAGATATTAACAACCACGCCTGAAACAAAAGCAAACAAGTAGAACAGGAACAGAACCTCAGAAATGGAGATCATATGGAGGATTAGCAACAGGGGAGTGAGAGGAGGAGAGAGGGGGAAAAGGTACAGAGAATAAGTAGCATAGATGGTGGGTAGAAAATAGACAGGGGGAGGGCAAGAATAGTGTGGGAAATGTAGAAGCTAAAGAATTTATGATGCATGGACATGAACTAAAGGGGGGGAATGTGGGTGGGAGGGGATATGCAGGATGGAGGGGAATGAAGGGAGGAAAGGGGGGAAAGGGACATTTTATTCATTAGCAAAATGAATAAAATATATTTTAAAAAGAAAAAAGATTATATCTGTATCACTTACATTCACATCTATGAACTAAATTTTGTTTCATTAAGCATTGAAAAGAACATATACAGATTTTTCCCTCTTATGACTTAATTACCCTGCATATACTTAAAACTGATCCCTTAAAAAAGGGTCAATATATCCTTGACCTTTGTGAAGAAGTAAAAATCATGATAGGAATACATGTGGAATTCCAAACAATTATTTGCTTATAGCACTTCAGATTTTTTCCAGTAAAATTTTCCTTTCACTTCTCTTTATAAAAATAATCAGGTTAGTGATTAACACAATTGCTGCCTGTTTGGCACTTTTCCTATAAAGCCCTGAATTTGATGGCTCTCATAAATATGGTTTTTTGTAGCCACTCCCACATAAAGGAATAATAATATTTTGCAAAAATTTCAAGAAACATACCCTCAGAGGTAGACATAAATTTTCAAGCAATCCATTCTATTATGCAATAAATATGAGAGGAAGGTTTTGGGAAAGACAAGGTTTAATACTATCAATGTTTGTTTAAATAGTAATTGAAGATTTCTGATTTTGTTTTGAAACTGAAATTTCTAGAACTAATACTAAAAAAAAAATTCCAGTAGAATTACAAAAGTAACATCACAGTTCCACAAAGAAATAAATACATTTTGAATATCTGTCATTTTTAATCTGCCTTTATCTCTTTTCTTTTCCATTGGTCTAAAGTGTTGAAATGTTGAGCATGCTAAATTAAGGATAACATTTAACCCACTTTAAATCGCAATTTTATCAAGTAATAAAATTGCCATAGAGTATAAACACATTAATTCATGCATGCCTTTACTGGAAAAAGTCACCAATTAAATCACGGACTTTGCAAGTTTTTTGGTTTGGTCTGTCTACAGAAAAGGCTGAACAGCAGGGCTCAGGCTGCTGTTCGGAGAAAGACTGCTCATAAGGTCTGCCCTTGGCTGGCATCTGGGAACCTGCGAGTGCACTTAGACACTTCAAAATTCTCAAACTTTAAAGTGAATAAGAATCAACTGGGCAGTCTATTAAAATGTAGATTGCGATTCAGTAACTTTAATCTTTAATTTGTTTAATTTTTAACTAAGTTTATTGAGATGACATTAGTGAATAAGATTATATAGGTTTCAAGTGTCCAATTCTAGGATACATCATCTACATATTGCATTGTGTGCCCACCACTCAAAATCTACTCTTCTTCCTTCCCCATATATTTAACCCTATTCACCCTTTACTACCTTCTCACCTCATTGTTGTCTGGACTGTGAGTTTTTGTTTGCTATTTAAATTTTTTACAGCTTTACTTACAGTTATTACACAGTAAACTTGACATATTTAAATTGTATACTCTGATAAATTTTAACATATTCATATAACTCTAAAATCAGTACCACTCCATACCTCAAATTTCTTCTTACCACTTTAGAGTGGCCTCTTTAGTGCCTCTGCCCTAACCTCATTGATCTGCATTTTCCAGAGTTGTGTATAAACTAAATTGTACATGTGCACTTTTTGCCACTATTTGTACTATTTTATTTACCATGTTTTATTTAGTATAATTATTTTGAGATTCATGCACATTGTATGTGTCAATAGCTTGTTCCTTTTTACTATTGAGTAATATTACATTGAATTAATATGCCACAATTTGCTTATCAATTCTCTGGTTGATAAAATTTGGGTTTTTCCCCAGATTTTTAATATTATAAAAATATCTATGAACAGTTATGTTTATGTCTTTGTAAGGAAATGTGGTTTTACTTTTCTTGGGTAAATACTAGGAAAGACATGCCGATAAGTATATTTTTAACATTTTAAGCAATTCCCAAGCTGTATGACAGAGTAGTAGTAGTATTTTATATTCCCACAAGTGGTGCATTAGTTATAGTTACTTTACAAACTTCAACATTTGGTGTAGTCAATGTGTTAATTTTAGCCATTTTGGTGTGTGTACCAATATCTCTTGTAGTTTTCATTTTTGATATTTTAATGCAATCTTTACTATATTTTTCCATTAACATTTAGTCCCCTTATACTCCTTCCCTCCAGCAACAATCACCATGTTGTTGTCCATGCCCATGAGTCCTTTTTCCTTTTTGCTCAATCCCTGCACCACTGAAACCCACCCCTACCACTAGCTGTCATCCTGCTCTCCATCTGCAAGTCTATTCCCATTTTCTTGTTAGTTCAGTTTGTTCATTAGATTCCACATATAAGTGAAATAATATGGTATTTGTTTTTCTCTGACCAGCTTGTTTCACTTAGCATAATATTCTCCAGGCCCATCGATACTTTCGCAAAGGGTAAAATTTCCTTCTTTTCAGCAGCCTGGTGTCTATTAATAAATGAATGAATGAAACAACTATGGGATATTTACACAATTGAGTACTATTTTGCCATAGTTTTCATTGTCATTTCCCTAATGACAAATAAAGCTAAGAATGTTACAATATTCTTATTTTCAATCTGTCTTAGTTGACTCCCTGTCATAGTAAGATACCATAACCTGGGTAGCTTAAATATCATAAATTTATTTCTCACAGTTCCAGAGGTTGAGAAATCCAAGATCAAGATGCCAAATGATCAGTTTCCAGTGAGAGCTCTCTTCCTGACTTGCAGATAATAGTTTTCTTGTTGTGTCTTAACAGGGCAGAGAGAAAGCTTGAGATCTCTGGTATCTGCTCTTGTAAGGATACTAATCCAATCAGGTCAGGGATCCACCCTCATCATCTCATTAAACCTTAATTATTATTCTTAACACAGCCACACTGAGCGTGTTACCAACATCAGAATTTAGAAGGGATACAATTCATTCCATATAATACTTTCAGTGAATATATCCTTTGCTTAATAATGAGATATGTGTTTTGCAAATATTTTCTTGCAGGCTGCACTTCTCTTTTTATTATTAAGGTCTTTATTGAGGAGCAAAGAGTTTAAATTTTGATCAATACTATATTGAATTTTCTTTTATACATCCTATTTTTGTGTTTATTTTTAAAATACACTCCAAACCCAAGGTTTTAAAGATGTTTCTATATTTTCTTCCAGAAGTTTTAGAGTTTTAAATCTTACATAGAACCCTATGATTCATTTTGAGTCAGTTTCTGTGTATGTGTGAATGAGGTAATTGTGGACTTTGTTTTGTTTTGTTTTTGCAAAAGTCCTCTAAATGTTCCAACATCATTTAAATAGATTATCTTTCCCATTGAATCAATTTCACATCTTTGTCAAAGCTCAATAGATACAGATATAGCACTATTTGTGAGCTCTAACCAGATAAATTTTAAAATCATCTTGCCAATGATTTAAAAAATCCATTGTGATTTTGATTGGAATTATATTGAATCTATAGATCAATTGTTTGAGAATAAATATCTTAACGGTTTAAGTCTTTCGACATGTAAGCATGCTGCATCTCTCCCTTTATTTACGTCATTTAATTTCTCCCGGTATTGTCTGTATTTTTCAGTTACAAGTCCTGCATATATTTTGTTAGAGTTATTCCTATGGATGTTTTATTTTCTTGCATTTATAAATATTTTTAAAAATTTAATTTTGGATTGTTCATTGCTCTGATATAAAAATACAATTGATTTTTGTATGTTGATGTTATATGCTGCAGCCTTGCAAAACTCAGTTAATTCTAGGAGTTTAAACTCTGTCCTGTTAAGTCTTCACTATGGTCTCTCTGGACTCAGCTGTGAAATTTGCCAGGCTCTGCTTTGGTTTTCTTTCTCTGGATCATGGCCTGGACTGTGTCTCTAAGCAAAAAGCCACAGCAATCAAACAATCACAGGGTTAATTCACGATCGACAGATTTTATCTTTTGGTAATTTAAAGATGTTGCTCTACTGTCTTTTGCTTACTTCTTTTT
>PVKU01013719.1:0-27181 GCA_004027475.1 Anoura caudifer
GAATTCTATGCAGCAGAAAGAAAGAAGGAGCTCCTACCCTTCGCATCAGCATGGATAGAACTGGACAGCTGTATGCTAAGCAAAATAAGCCCAGAGATGAAAGACAAATACCATATGATCTCACCTTTAACAGGAACCTAATCAACAGAACAAACAAACAAGCATAATATAACCAAAGACACTGAAATTGAGAACAAGATTTGAGAGGGGGAGGAATTTCAAGGGAAAAGGGGAAGGGTTTAGAGAAACAAGTATAAAGGACACATGGATAAAAGCTGGGGGGGTTGGAAATGGGAGGGAGGTGGGGAGGGCTAGGGCAGTGGGCTGGGATGGGAGTAGAATACAAAAAACTGTAGAAGAATTACAATTAAAATAAAATAAAAAACATGTAAATCAGATAATCCCATTATAAGTATAGCTCATATGACATAAACAGCAACAGACATAACTCTTACTTGATAAGCTGACCATTGGCTTGGTAGAAACAGAGCCTCATGAGTGACTAGAGAGGAGACACAGGCATATGATATGTTTAGTATGAAGATTGGTGAGGAGAGGATTTGCATAATATTCCTGGGGACAACTATCACGTGGAAGGCACCACTGCTGGTATAATTGGGTGAACTGTTGGGAGAGATTGGTGACAGGTGTAGGGAGAAGAGAAATAGCAACACAAACAACAGCAACATAATATGGGTGATTTTCATGCAGTGGCCCAAATATTGATGTGTTTAAAATCACCAAGGTTGCTTTTAACAGACTCTTGTCCAGGCTCCACTTAGGCATTTAATGAGAAACTCTGAGGCTGAGACCTGGACAACAATATTTTAAAGAAGCTGCTCAGGGAAGACACACAGGGTTGAGTTCTCAGCTTTTATATAACATGACTCATTTAAGTTAAACACGTGAAAGTCATTTCTTTTGTACAATTGCCTAAAAATATTTTCTCACAGCAGAAGAAGAGCAGGATACTTTTTTGTTCTACCTTCAAACTGCTAAGATCACTGCTGACTAAAGGAAAGTCTGCTTGTGGAAATAGGGTAATCTCATCACCGCTACAGAGAAAAGTCAAACCTTTGGAGGCAGAAAGCAGCTGGTCTTGCCTGTGTATAGGTCTGGACAGCCTCTGGCTCTTTGAAGACTTTTAGGGAGAATGATGTCTGCTGCCCAACATTTGGAGAAACACTTCTCTGGATGAATTCTTTCTATCTTTAGTTATTATTATTATTTTTTGTTAAATGCTTTATGCTTTTTCCCTAAGTGTTTTGAATCCAGTATGTACATGGTTCAGAAAGGAATTTTTCTCTGTGAGATATCTTCTTTTGTGAATTTTTATGCCTTTTGCCCAAATAGTTTTTGATGAGTATAATTTATCTCACCTCTATTCTCTCTATATTACTAGGTTGTCTATTACAAATAACTTGTAACTGTTTTAGAATTTATAAAAGGAACTAGATGATTGTTTATGTCATTATGCATGTAAAAACTAGAATTAGGGTACAAATTCATTTCTGTTCTTTTAGTTTGACTTATGCATGTATTCATATATTCAGATATATGTATGTATATAATACACATTTGTGAGGCAAACAAATAAAACAATACAAAGAAAAATTCTAAACTCAGTCTGCAATGAATATCAAGAGTGGTCACTGTTGGAATGTTGTTTTCAAATGTTTAATTTCCTTTGCTCCTGTGCTGAGGAGAGTAGATGTAAATGTAATAAATCCAGAGGAGCGTCTCACCCCTGCAGGGCTGGGGCTGAGATTCCCTGTAAAAGACTAGGAGACCACCTCCCACGGTAAGGAAGTGAGGCTTCAAATGGAGCCAGAAAGGGTGCTAATACTTAATCTCCGGACTCAAAACTATGATTATTAGTAAGTCAACTTCCATGACATGTGTGTATATGTGTGCGTGTTTGTCTATTCTTACTTTTTGAGTTCAGTGTTTTGACCAAATTTTTTCGTTGACAATTCTATCTTTGGTTATATCGCCTATGGTTTACCACTTACCTAGTAAGTGATAAAGATGAAATTCCAGTTTTGGAATCTCTTAAAGCTAGTATGTTCATGCTGTAATGTGGATGCATGCTGAATGAAAAAGGCCTGCCACGAAATGACAGATAGTGCATTTTCTACTTATATGAGATACCTAAAGTAGTCAAATTTATTGAGGTGGAAAGTAACATGGGGTGGCCAAGGGCTGAGAGGAGACAGTGGGATGGAGAGTAAGTGTTTAGTGAGTGTGGAGTTTACTTAGGGACGGTGAGGGATCTGGAGAGGAGTTTACTTAGGGAGGGAGAGGAGTGGTGGTGGTGGTCATACATCAATGTGAGTCACTCAATACTGTAGAACTGCATGCTTAACAGTGGTTAAAACTGAAGTTTTACATTGTGTATATTTAATCACAATTTTTAAAATGTGGAGAGTCCCACATATTTTCCAGTTTAACAGTCTGATTCTTCTTGGGCCTTTATTTTATTTATTACAGATTTAATAATCTGTAATAGATTTTTATTTTAATGTAGTCAATTTTAAAGAGCTCTGAAAATAGCTTAATTCATGAGAAAATAAAATTATGGCACAAACATGAGATAATTTCTGAAAAAAAAGGCTAAAATGGTAATTGCCACTTGATTTTAAAATATACAAGTCATATTCATGTTTGAATCTAAAATCCTTTACAGGTGAATAGTGTTGCACAATTTATGAAACACTTCAGACATATATGTTCATTTTTTTAAAGACTTTTTAAATGGTTTTCTTTATTTAATTTTAGGCAGAGGGGAAAGGAGGGAGAAAGAGAGGGAGAGAAACATCAATGTGTGGTTGCTTCTCACATGCCTACAACTGGGGACCTTGCCCACAACCCAGGCATGTACCCAGACTGGGAATGGAACTGGCAACCTCTTGGCTTGCAGGCTGGCACTCAGTCCACTGAGCCACACCAGCCAGGGCAGCATATGTTTGTTTTTAACTCTTACAATATAATTATGAATATTATTCACATTTTACAGATTATAAAATTGATGTTGAGAGATAAGATATCTTCTAGAGATGAATCTCTGACTCCAAAATTAGGAATTCACATTCAACTGAAGAGAGAGAGAAAATGGACCAGTGAGTAGGAAAGATTTACCAATAAAAGCACCAAACCCAGACTATTACCTCTCTTGAGGGTAATAAATATGATATAGGAGGGCAGAAAATACACAGAAATGGGAGTGTGAGAAGGTGTATACAGGGTCAGTCCATATTAATTTTGATATTTGATGTTTCCACTTTGTAAAACTTCCATATTTGTTGTATGGAATTCCTCTACACCTGGGGAGGAATTCATTAAACTTGAAATTAAAACCTTAAATTAATAACCAGCAAACTCTGCTTTCTTCCCCTAGTTCCTTAAATTTTTTAGTACTTATAATCTTGCCTCTCATTTTTTCTCTTTGACACACACACACACACACCTGTACAATGGACAACAAAAGTCAAGAGCCCCCAAGCCTAGTCAACATAAAACCAACCCAGCCTTTTGTGTTTGGATGGAGTGTCTCCCATTATGCCGAGGTCTGTTGTCTTGGTATCAGATTGTGAGCACATGGTGCGCAGAGACTGTGTCATTCTGTATTAACCCTCCCACAGGTTTAGTGAGTCACCACAAGCAGGAGAGTGCTTATTAAACATTACTGGAGTGACTGATAAGATGAGTAATTGTGCCAGAAGAAATGCTAATTTTGAAATGTCTGTAAATTCCTGAACTTCACACATGGGAAGTCCAATGAATGACCTGGGGTGGCTCTTGAGAATTGGTCAACTGATACTGAATCTTTCCCCTTTGTGTCACCTGTTACAATTTGGCCACCTTTTGCTGTGACTGAAAATCATTACCAGCTGTCTGCTCTCCCAAGCCTAGTGTCTGAAACCAAAGCAAAGTGTAGAGTGCTGCTGACATTTAGTAAGTAACAACTTCAACCTGTAAATTTGCCTGGATTGCTGAGATAATTCCAGATCACTCTGTGGAGACCTGAAAGTCCATTTTGATAAGCATTCATTTTGGTAGGTTTCAAACTGGGTTGAGGATAAATCTTTCTTTTATTGAGGCAAGGTCTAAATGTTATAGGAAGATGAAGACTATATTTTGATTGAATAGTCTTATAGTACAAAAAAATTATTTCAGGAGACAAGAGACTGGCTAATATGTAGACTAAGGATATAGGTAGTGGATCCTGAGTAAACCAGAATCTCCTAGATCATATGATACCTCTTAAAGTAGATACCCCTTAAAAATCTCATTTTCCCTTTTGGCTAAATTCAAATAGTATCAGCTAAAATACATTTTAGTTGCCAAATAAAAACAAGTCAAAAATTGAAGTGCATACCTCTGGATACCCACTAAAACACAGGAGAAATAATTTTATATAAATTGAGACCCTATGTCATGGAAAACAATGAGTGTATTCGGAAGTAGAAGAACCAGTTTTGCAAACTAGATCTACTATGTCTTAATGGTGTGATTTGGTCATTCTGAGCACATTCTTCACCCATGCAAAGGAAAACAGTAGTATATGGTTTAAAAGGTGGTTGTCTTTAGAAGAATTTCAAATACTAGATGTAGATACACACCTCCTGAAGGAGTCAGAGCTTAATTCTCCCTTTGAATACTGATTGTACTTGATGACTTGCTTCCAATGAATAGAAGGACAAATTGTTACTGTTTAGTGGGGAAAACTGACAAATGCAACATTAACTAAGTGGCCTAGGTCAACATTCCCAGGGGTCATACAGTAGCTCCTGTATGACCCCATCTTATCAGTGGTTTCATTTTCCAGTTTCAGTTACCTGCATTCAACTATGATTTGAAAATACTAAATGAAATATTCCAGAAATAAATAATTCATAATTTTTATTTTTTAAATGTTACTGATTATGCTCTTACAGTTGTCCAGTTTTCCCCCTTCTACCCAGTTCTGCCCATTCCATCTAGCAATACCCCCCTTAGTTCATGTCCATGGGTCATACATAAAAGTTCTTGGTCTACTCCATTTCCTACACTATTCTTAACATCCCCCTGCCTATTCTGTAACCACCAAGTTGTACTTCTTAATCCTTGTAACTTTTCCATCATTCTTCCCTTTCACCCTCCCAAATGATAATCCTCCACATGATCTCCATATCTATGATTCTGTTCCTGTTCTATTTTGTTTGCTCAGTTTGCTTTTTCAGCCTCCCTGTGTTTGTTTCTATGTATTAGATAGAGCTTCTTTGACTCCCTGTCTTACTAGTATGGCCTATTATAGAAAAGCACAACTGTAAGTTGGATGGGGCAGAGCCTTAGGTAGTCACCAGGGCAGGGCAACCTGTGTGAACCAGGTTGATGCAGTCTCAGATATGTTGTCTCTGCTCTGTGGCTCTGTGGCTCTGTGGAGGAGGGCTCAGAAAAGGGACAATGGCTGCTGCCTGGTCTCTGGGGATTTGTCCAGGAGGAAGCTGTCCCTGGCACTCACCCTGATGCCAGATGCTTCTGTTTCTCCTTATAGTTCACTGGTACCCTTCCAGCTGCTGCCCTGGTGCTGGATCCCAGAGGGAGTGAGTCTGCATAAGTCCTATATCTGTTATGGGCCCTTTAAGAGAAGATGCCGGAGAATTTAAGTTTCTCCCACTGTCTCAACCTCACTCTTTTTTACAGCCATAAGTTATGGGAACTTATCTTCCTGGCACTGAAACCCTGGGCTGGGTGGTCTGATGTGGGGCTGGGATCACTCGTTCTGAGGTATCCCTCCCAATTTTAATCCACCACATGTGAGTGTGGAGCTGCCCATTCTGCATCTCCACATCTCTGCCCCTCCTACCCATCTGGATGAATGTGACTTCTTTAAATCCTTGATTGTGAGACTTCCATACAGCTTGACTTTCTGATGATTCTGGGTGATAGTTGTTTTGTAGTTTAGTTGTTAAGTTTTTCTGGTCGTATAAGATGGCAAGCCATATTTACCTATGCATCCATCTTAACTAGAAGTCCAGAAGTTTTAAATCGTGTACCATGCTGAGAAGTATGATGAAATCTTGTGCTGTCCTTGCTCCACCTCACCTGGGACATGAATCATTGCTTTGTCCTGCATATCTATCCTGTATATGCTACCTGTCAATCACTTAGTAGCTATCTCAGTTATCAGATTGGTGATTGCTGTATTACAGTGCTTATGTTCAAGTAACATTTATTTTAGTGTTTTGTTTTATTTTATTAATAGTTATTGTTTTTAATCCTTTACTATACTTAATTTATAAATTCAAATTTATCATAGGTATGTATATATAGCAGAAATACAGTATATATAGGGTCTGGTACTATTCACAGTTTCAGGCATCCACTGGGGGTCTTAGATCATGTCCCCTGCAGATATGAGGGACTGCTGCGATGTCCGTATTACACACCTCCTATGATTATGTAATAAATTGGGCACTTCATTTCTATGGTATTCTTCCCCCGCAAACATAACCACAGTCAAATCATGAGTAAACATCAAACACAATTGAGGACCATTCTATAAACTATCTGATCCATGCTCTTTAAAAGTGCCAAGTTAGGAAAAACAAAGCAAGACAGAAAAACTGTCACAGACCAGAGGCAACTAAGGAGACATGATGTATAAATGCAGTTTGGTATCTTGAGTTGGATCTCAGAACAAGAAAAGGGCATTATCAGAAAAAGTGTTGAAATCGGAGGAGAGTTGCTAGATTAGTTAATAGCATTGTACCAATGCTAACTTCTTAGTTTTAATAAATGTACTGTAGTCATGTGAGATAGATATTATCCTCTACAGAGGGAGCTGGGTGAAGGGTCTGTGGCGCCTTGCTGTGCTACTTTGGTGACTTTTGTGTAAATCTGAATTCATTTCAAAGGAAAAGATGGCTGTGATAATTGATGTAATGTATATAACAAGAGTTTGCAGATACAGAAGACTATAAAAATGTGGAAAGCATATCATTACCAGAATAACTACACTTAAAGCTTAGTGATTCACAAAGGCCCTCTATGGTATCATATATTAATAGTAAAGTCCTGGTCTGATAGATAGTGTGTAGTTTACTCCTCTTGGACCCTTTAGTCTACCAAGTAAATTGGTTATGGATTAAAGATGACCAGTAATCCCCAAGTGATGACAATTTTGAGGAAAAATTCAGTAACTATCCATGTACTCTATCTGAAGGCAGCTCAGGTCATAATTTGTGCATTAATAATCAAATAACTGATAAAGTACATAAATATGTAAAGTTTGTTTATATAAACTTGAATGAAATTGGGCAGGAAATTGTCAATTCCAAATCTAGACGATGCCTATGAAGATTAAGGCACTTTTCCATTTTCTTAGGAATTGGCAGCACTAGCTGAAGCAAGATCAATATCAATTAAGAAACCCAGGGAGAAGAATAATAAATTACTGAAATTGGTTGGTTAACAGTATTTGTTATGTAATTCAGAAATTCAAATGATAGTATTAGAATAGAAAGGAATTTTAGGGGATATTGAAAAACTTTTTCAGTCTCCTTCCACTGGTTAGCAAGGGCACGATAAGAACATGGGTTTCCTGTCTAAATCATATTCCTCTGAGATAGGGATTCTTCGTGGGGTTCATAAGCTTTAGGGATCTCCGAACCTCTAAAATTATAAGCAAAAGCTTTCCTGTGTGTGCATATTTAATTTTTTCTGAAGACTTCATAGCAGTTTTCATCAGATCTTTAAATGAACTTTGATCCCTAAATGGATGAAAACCACTGGTTAAGAATTCAACAAATTACTCATTGCAATTGTTCTTAGGACATTGTTAGAATACTTTTAAAGCTTCTACAACTCCCATCTGATTTTAAATAGAAAAATGGTAGCTGGGGCCTACTTGATTCCCAGAAATTACCACATTCTTAGAAAAATTAGATGATATGATTTTATCTAGATGTTATTCTTCCATTTGGGAATAAAATAAGCTTCTGTCTACTAGATAAAAGATAAACGGTGTATTAAGCACCTAATCTGTACTGACCCCTAACTAATTTAATCTAATATTAATACCAATATTCTGTTTTACAAAGGAGTAAACTAAGGCGTGGTAGGTTTGGTAACTTGGTGAAAGTCACAGAGCTAATAAGTGGTGTAGTGATATTTTTTGAAGCCAAGTGCTAGGGTCTTTCCTTATAATTTTACACTGTACTTCTTTCTCTCTGATGTATTATTTATTTATATGGTGCATTGCATAAGCAAGCTCATCACTGACCTTCGTAGGGCCTCTTAACTTTTAACAGTAGAGGCAACGTATGTGGGGCAAGGAAGTATGTGCTTGTAGGTAGGATTATATAAATGTGGGTGTTCTGTTTCTTCCTCCTTCCAGTTCACCTTGGACAAGCAACTTGTGGTTCTTTTATGTATAAAATTGGGCTAGTAATAATATTTATCTGGTAAGGCTGTTCTGATGATGAAATAAAATAATGTATGTAATGCACTTAACATTGTACATGCTAAATAGTCTCTTCCCTACAATTCTAGCAATTATTAATGTAACTGGATATGCTAATTCTCATTCACTTCATAACACACCTTTCATCAAAAAAGTAAGTGGAGCAAAATGTTTGGCATGAGTAGTTAGACCTTACCATAGGTTAACTGAAGTCACTAAAGATTTCAATTTATACTGATATTAAACTTCATAGATTTCTAAAATAGCAATATAAAAAGCTTTCATGGATATGTGCAACTCTGGATATTCAAAATCCACTGAACTATACATATTAAATAGGTGACTTGTATGGTATGTGAATTATATCTCAATAAAGCTGATATATTTTTGAAAAGTTACCATGGCTGGTATAAAAAAACAGAAGACCCACTAAATCCAACCAGGCACTTGATGAAGGACAGACATTTTATTTTTACAATCAAATGATATCAAATGCCATCAACTGCTCCTTGTTTGACCCTTAGGTTCTTTCAGAAGTTACAGAACTTGTTTTCAGTGTGCCAACATAGTTTATTGCACTCATCCAATGGCCTGAAATGCAACTGCAAAAATGGAATGTGATACATGGTCGTGGAGTAGCTTAATGAAGGGAGTATCTGCTTCAGTATGTCCAGATGGGTAAGAGGTATCAAGATGTACACTTAAGTAAATGATATGGGCAGCACATTTCAGATGTAAAAATTAAAAGTTATGGTACTTTTGTTGCTGTGCATTCATATTACATGGAAAATCTGATTATAAAACATTGCTCTTCAGGGCTTCCCTCCATTCATTTTTCTCTTTTGCTTTCTGGTTACTATAACACTTTCCAAAGGATCAAAGAAATATTCCTATGGCGTATTAATGAGTGTCAGTGGTTTGCATTTGTAGCCATACAGAATAATGATATCTTTTTAAAAAAAAATGTGTGTCCTCAGGAAAGTTACTGAAAAGACAGTGAAATCAGCTCTGTCAGACTTTTCATGGATCCAATTGTATTTTGAACAGACAAAATGCCCTACAACATTAGAGTCATGATAGCTGTGTTGATGCTAGGTGATTTCAACTCCAGAAATCAAAGACTAAAAATGAACCATTATATGACCTATACAAATTCTTCCTCATGCATTTAACCCTCATATGCTTCTACAAGGTTATACAATGTGTCCAAGTTGAAAGGCAGAAAGCTGGAGGGATATGGGCTTTCGGTCTGGAATCTGCCATTTGATCAAATGTAAAATTTTTATCTGGATTAGCTGTCATAATCTGCTCATTTATAAAATATGAGTAAGAAATGCATATTCTGAGAAAATGAAATTCCATATTTCATATAAGATTAACCTCTGCTGTTCCAGACTTCCCTATTCTTTACAAATTAATAGCCCTCAACAATGTTATCAAGAGAAGTGTCAGTTATCAATTCTGCCTTATCAACAGTAGTATTAGATTAGAACATCGAAAGTATTTCATTTTAAAATCTATCTCTTCTGTTGAATCATTGACTCTAGGTGAATTTGAGCCAAAGAAGAAATTTGCAATCTGAAAAATTTTTGCATCTCATTTTCATTTGAAACACTTATTAAGGCCCTGTTTGTCTGGAGAAAAATTAAAGTCACTGTTCAAAGTTCTCTATTCTCTGAACCTACCTTTGCAGGAAGAAGGCTCCATATAAGCAAAAATCTTCAGAACAATGAGTCAGTACCCAGAGGGGTCTGGGCCCTTGGCACAGAGTCAGGTGGAGAGAGGGTGGTGGGAACTGCCCTTCAAGGGGAAATTGCTACCTCTTTTCCAATTAGTCAGAAGCCTAATCGAGGAAATAAGATTTCAGAAGTTGTTTGAGTGACGGAAACAAGAGAACTTTACTAAATGAAGCCTGTGGAACATGCCAGGAGAGACATGCAACTTGGGAGAAGACTTGTGGGAAATGCTGGTGAAATAAAACATTTAAATGTAAAAAGAAAAACAAAGAATGGATAAAAGGATGGTGAGAGAGTTATATAGGTGAAACAGCATGGTGTGCATTCTTTGTCACTTATTTCAGAGTCTTCTCACCCAAAAGGCAATTGTACATGACCCCATTCAGTCACACTTGTCTAGCAGATTCTCCCTGCTTCTAAATTTCTCTATTACTCCAAAAGCTAATTTCACAGTAATTTGGCAAAATATGTTGAGGTTCTCCAAGAGAGGGGCTGGCAAAATTTTTTAAATTCATTTAGTCATTCAGCAATTTAATACAAAACTAACTGACATTTATTGAGAAGCAGTTACTGTGCTAGAGATCCAAGAACAAACAAAACAAAGTCCTGCCCCTTTAACTGTGGGATGTACTGAGGACAACACTGGTACAGGAGAGGAAGCAGACCCAGGGAAGAGACTTCCAGAGTAGGTGGCAGGTATCATTTTAGCAGATTCTTGAAGAATGAGTGCCAATTAGCTAAAAAAAAAAAAAAAAAAAAAAAAAAAAAAAAAAAAAAAAAAAAAAAAAAAAAAAAAAAAAAAAAAAAAAAAAAAAAAAAAAAAAAAAAAAAAAGAAAAAAAGTAAAGGAGAGATGAATGTAGAAAGGCTGAGATTAAAAAAAAATAGGATTTGACACACAAAGAACTATCAAAATAAGAGACAGCAGTGAATCCCAAAACACTGTAGTTCTATGGCAGGAAAGATGAAATTCTAGCAATGTTACAGAGGTTTGGTAAAGTTGAGCAGAGTGGTGGGGTATTGAGTGAAGATGAAAAGCACTATCTGGGATGTTGCAATTTTTGATTACTAGTAAGCTAGAGGGCTAATGGCTATGTCTCAGATATTGTTAAAGTAATAGTTAATGGTTATTATTGTCTTACAGCATTTGAATCTAGTTTAAAAGAGAGGAGTGCTTGGAGCTAAATATGAAAGCTCATCACAACCCCATGAGATGAAAACAGAAATGTCTATGACTATTGATAGCTGTACACATGATATTTATTACCATGGACAGCTAAATTTCTATGTATATCAGAGAGAAAAAAAGATAAAAACTTTTGAGAAGCAAAGGTACTGACAGGAAATGCCTAAGTAGAAAAACACATTGGTTAGGAGAAATGACTTTCATTTTTCACTCTTGAGATTAAACATAAGCAACCTCCTTTGGGCCAGGTTTGGGAGTGCCCACTAAAAATTTTAATTTCTACTGTTATGTCATTCTTAATGAGTCTATCCATATTTCTTGAGGGTATAATTCTTTACTTTGGGAGCAATACTTATGGAGATTTCCCATCATCAGAAATATTAATGGCTCCTTGAAATTCTTTTACTTCTCTTTGAAAGTGGAAACTATGAATAGCTTTAAAATGAGTCATTGATAATTCAAGAAACTTTAGAGTGAAACAAAATGCCTAGTTGGAAAAAATTAATTAGCCTTGACTGAATTTTATGGTAATACAAAACATTAATACTGGGTATTCAACACTAGGTGGCAGAAAAGAAATGAGAACTTGTCAGGGTGGACTCTGCCATGATTCATCTGCAGAACTTCTGAACTCCCCAATATGGCTAACGCTGGGCTCAGGGACTGTGTCATTCATGGTCTTTCTAATCTCCCTCAGTATTCCCTGATAAAGGAGATCCTCAGCAGTGTTGAGGAAAATGTTTTTAGGACAATCCATGAAGAGTGTATGTTATCAAAAAGTGTTAATAATTGGAGGATAACCATTGAAGAGGGTCTCATGAGAGTGGAAGCATGTATTTATTTCTGTTTTTCTATTTGTAAGAGGTATATGGATGAGTATCAGTGGTGAACTTCAGACAGATAGCATGGCACTTGCAGAGACTTGTGGATGTCCCAAACCCCCTCTTTTTTTTTTTTCCCTGCTTAACAAGATTACTATTCAAGTCTGAAGGATCTCTTACAAGTTCTTCTTTTAATTTTTTTAATCAGAAATGTTGTCAACTGACTACCTTTAATTTCAGCTAGATGTTGATCTATCAGATTAATTTATCCTTACCTGTGAATGACTGATAGAAAAAAATTCTGCCAGTGGATATTGCTCCTTAATAGGTGATTTCATTAACCAGGTCAAATCTCGCTGAATTTTAGAATGTGTTTGCCATTTTTTTCCCTATTGTTAAGGAGGTAGCTTAGGGTGGTTCCCATGCTACTTATTCTATTAAGCATTATTATTATGTCTAATGCCCTTTATTTCACCTTAATTAATCTACCAGATAATAAAATTCATTTGGTAAACATGGTTTAACAATAAAAATTGCATATATAATTTTGTCTCCTTTTTGTAAACAATACAATAATTGGAAATATTTTTTTGAAAAAAGAGGAAAAAATTGTCTCACCATTTAACCTTGACTTTTTAATATGTGACTTTTCATTCAGTCTTTGTTCATAGTCATAGACATATTTTGACATAGCAGCAACTATCATATAGCTTGAGTTATACTGAGAATTCAGTGAGGTTATACTTGCAAACACCAACAGTATTAATAGATATAATAGCTGGTTTGTGTTAAATTGTGGACACTTACTACAAAGTTTACTTGCATTTTTTAAAAATTTATTTTTCAATCATCCTTTACATTCATTATTGTTTTGTATTAATTTTAGGTTTACAGCACAATGGATAGACAGTTGTGTACTTTACAAAGTGGTCCCTCCAATATTCCAAATACCTAGCTGGTACCATATGTAGTTATAACAGTATTATTGACTATCTTCCCTATGCTGTACTTTACATCCCTGTGACTATTTTGTGACTACCCAGGTGTACTTCTTAATCCCTTCACCTTTTTCACTCAGTCCCTCAACTTCCTTCACTCTGGCAACCATCAATCTGTTCTCTCTATCTAAAGGTCTGTTTCTGTTTTTAAAACCTAGTTCTTGCAAGGGTATATTGAAGCAGATAGAATCATTGCCCTAATTTTTTGTTGAGGAAACTGAGGTGATGTGAGGTTATGTAACTCACCCAAGGTTACTCAACTGGTAGGATGTGAAATCAGGTGTCTTGAGGTTAGATCCTTTCAATGCTTATTATGGTTCCTGATTTTCATGACTGTGTCATCACTTGGCATAATCATTAAATGTTTTGAAATTATTAGGTGAAAAAGGTATCTGTGTCTTAATTTGCAGTTGTTAGTAATGAAGTAATCTTCTTTCCTCTTTTGTTTTTGAATCCTGTTTTTTTTTTTTTTTTTTTTTTTTTTTTTTTTTTTTTTTTTTTTTTTTTTTTTTTTTTTTTTTTTTTTTTTTTTTTTTTTTTTTTTTTTTTTTTTTTTTTTTTTTTTTTTTTTTTTTTTTTTTTTTTACTTTGAGTAAATTGTAGGTTTACAAACATTTTAAGTAGCAAATAAAATCTCTGAAAGTATTGGTATGGTTTTATGTGAAGTCACCATATGGGTCAGGAGAGTTTGTGTGACATTATTCCTTCCTCATGGTTTGATTCTGTGGTTAGAAATATAACAATTCCACCCAAGAGAATTCTAGTCACATGAGCTGAAATGTTCACAGTGGGTTAAATAGCTATACACTTAACATGGAGAGAGATAGAGAGAGACAAAAATATCTGATTTAATTACAATTGTTGTAATGCATTCTGAGTTGATCTTGCTTCTCCCACACGAGCTGACCAGAATTTTAAGCTTGGCATCGCCTGAAAGCTTGAGGAATGTATTTCCAGTAATTGCCAGGCCACTTCATTGTTCCTCTGTATACATAAACACTAGGCTGTGATCACAGTGGTCATGCTTGAGCTGTTATCTGAAATTCACTTTTGCTATAAGGATTGACTACTCTGGTTCCTACTGACACCAGTGTCCATTTACTGTATTAGCTTTCTCTCACTTCAGTGCCACATAGCTCTGGGTAGGAGAGGAGAGCAAAAACTGTTAAAAGTAGTAGACATGCTAGTCATCACATATCAAATTGCTCAAACATCCAATGCTATTGCAATCAACTGTCCTTTTTTGCCCCCTGCAAGTACAAAAAGAAATTAAACAATGTCCACTTGTCAGAGACACCATCCTGTTCTGGACTGTGCAGGTTAAATGGCAAGGCTACAGATTAACAAGTCAGTGGGAAATAGTGTATGCAACAGAACACTTCCAACAGCGTCCCTCATGTCCCTATGCTTCATCACTCTTCCATGGCTTGGCCTTTCTACCCTTCACCCCTGCCCTGTCATTATCTGCAGATGTTATCTGCTCAGCATATGTTGTAAAGATTCTGAGAATAGTTCCCACCTTGCTTCACTCACCCTCCCCCAGCCTCCTCTGCACAGGGCCTTGAAGTCCTTCCAAAGGGAGCACTGAGAACAGGAGGATGAATTGAAATGCAGAAGTGAAGGGAAAAGTAGAACTTTTATGTTAACATGAGATATACAGTGTAACTTAATTCAATCAGTATTTGACGATAGTTGTTTCAACAGTTTAAAAAGTAAATATTTATCTATGGTTCTCATGAATATATGCAATGAACTGCAAGATAAATTTTCTTTTTTACTTTAACCTTACTCATGTTTCAAAAAATGAGACTTTTTTATGAAAGATGTGGCCTGAAAAATAATAATTTTGTAATCCCTTAGTGGGTACCACAATCAAACAATTATTGCAATTAAAATTTTTTCTTAATCATTTTTTGTGGAAGAAATCTTGTAGGTGATAAAATTATGTAACATTGTACTGTGCCTACCCATTATATAGCATCATGATAGTGTAAATATAAATATGTTTACTACTTAACATGAATTAATTACATAAAGCAAAGACACTAGCCAATTACAAATAAGAAGCAGTTATTTATCCCAAACCTAAAGGTGAAAGTTGAGATACATAATTTGTACAAATGAAACTTGACAGTGAAAGAGTAAAGTCAAGTTGAATGCCTCTAAAAGACAAAGGAGAAAATCAATTTGGTGTGTTCTAAGAAATACTGATGTACCTTTCAGAAGAAAATACTTTCATGTAGTATTTTAGTGAGCATATTAATTTAAAAACTACTCAATTTGCTTTACTGCTTTTGTCTATTTTTCATCTAATTAAATTTGATTGTTTTACATCTTTCTAAATATAGACAAAATAAACAAAAAATGTAAAAAGTAAAAATTATATATTAAGGTGTACCTTTAAAAAATTCATGTAGAATGGCCTTTCTATCCTTAATGTAATATCTGTGTAAGATCGTTTCTGTCTGTTAGAAAGAAAAGCAACTTTAAACTCTGAGAAAGGAAGATGGCTCTACCATAACATATCAGTGATGGTGGGTTTTGCAAACCATTCACTGCTTTCCATTGCATAGCATCTGTTCACAGGACAGCTGGGACTGAGGCAGCTTCAAACTCTAGAAGCAATCACCAGGATTGCTATGGAGACTATAATTTGTTACAAGAAAATCTAAATTTAATTAATCTAAAATATCATTTTTAGGTTTTCTATTTCATTCAGGCAGCAGCAAGAATTTTGCTAAAGGCCCACAAAATACGGAGAATTGTTAAATAATATTCCCTTTGATAAAACAAAATTGTCCTCAGAAATCTTTGGAAATGTTTCTACCATATGTCTCTAAGATAAGATCACAAGTGTTAAGTAATGTGGTAACTTTTAGCAGGTTAATAATCACAGCTTAGATTTCATAAGATCTTTGGGTAACCTTCATGACCCAGAATCAAAGTCTTTGGTATTTGCTTTCCCATGCTTCTAAACAATGTCCCATGAGCAATATTTTCAGATATTCTCAAATAGTTTCATATTTACAAGTGGTGATCAATTTTGTAAAAACACGCATTAGCCATTAAATTAATATTTCTCTTTGGGAAGCATTTTCATAAACATTTATATTTTCTCAAATAAAAGAACTTGGCTCTTTTATCATAATATTTTGGAGGGCAATTTATTGTGAAGCAATGAAAAAAATAATGCTGGAATTTGGGCATAAATAACTTACTGGGACTATTGTGCTTAGTGGAAATAGGGTTCTCAATGATATTTTGCAAGTGTTATTTTTAAGTATTTATTTTTTACATTTACATGGTGTTCCAGTTTATTATTTCTGGATGTAGTTTCTTCTTTTACTTCTTAGCTCTATTACTGGTTGTGTGATCTTGAGCATTTAACTTGATCTCTTGGGGCCTTAGTTCCTTCAGGTATAGGATGCTGTAGAAATAGACTACTTGGTTACTAAGAGATCTTTTCTAGTATTCAAAGCCTTTGCCACTGCAGTCTCTATCTTGTAGCAATACATTTCTTTGTTCCTAAGCACAACCAAGGACAACTTCAAAGGGAACTAGTACAAGTGTGGCCACCTGTAGATAGAAAATGTTATTACAAATGAGAAAGAGGTGACCATATATCCAGGTAAAGAACACCATAAAAAGAAAAGGAATTCTTTTTAACTCCTACAAATTCTATATTATAGCTACAAAATTAGTTTTATTTTTCCTTTTGCATATTTTAAAAACTTGACCAATTTATCTAAATTTTGAGATTTTATAACGTGTGAAAAGTTTCATGACTTCAATGTTATTAAGGGCTGCTCTTAGCTGCATGGCTCCACTCTTAATGTTGCACAAAATTTCAAGTTAGATACCTAAGGAAAAAAGATGAGCATAAACCACACACTTAGAGGAAATTTTAGTTATTTTCAAATTGAATATGTTGTGGTTTTATGGATTCAACTTTTAATGAAAATGGAACAAAATGATCATAGTATCACTAGTATTGAGATACAGTAGATAAATTGCAACTAGCTTCAACTCTTCTTCCCTGTGTGGCTAAGGGGGAATCTTCCCTCAAAGAAAAATGAACAATTAGAAGAAGAAAAAAAAAACCTTGATAAATTAAGAAACCATCTACCAGTTAAACTGACACTTCATATGCACAGGAAACAATTTCCATGCATGTTATAAAAAATGTGTTAAATCAACTAACATTGATATAACTTCAAGCAATTAGGAGAATGCTAATAATGATATGAGTCTTCAGCTGTAAATAATTATGCTGCCCCAAGGCTATGCTTTAATTCTTGGCTTGCTGTATCTATAAACAATAATCAAACTGCAAAGCAAGTTGTGTTGTTTTTGTTCACAGTTTGTGAAATGATTTTTATACCCTACAGTGATGCTGATGGCTATTTTGACCTTCAAGAACTCCAGCCTGTGAGGCTAAGAGCTAATGTGTACTTTCATTGATTTGAGTTGGAGACACACAGCGGGTTATGTGCCTGTTCTCCATGAGTACAAAAGCTACTGTCGTCAATCAGTGTGTGTTGTGAAAAGGGGGCTTGCTGCTGTGACTCAATAAATGGGGACATTAGGAGGAAATGTTATAATTGCTGCTACCCACATCTTGTTAATGAGTAATGTACAGTTAGACACCACACAATTGCAGCTAAACTGTTTATACAATTTATTCTTATGTTGCAACTAACATTTAACATAATGAAGTATCATAATTGCAATCATTAAAGTCAAGATTAAGATTTGTTTAATTAGAATTAAGAAATTGTAAAATGGAAAACTGCTTTCAATTGTTGGGTATGCAGGATGGATTCAGTAGTATGCAAGGGGAAAATTCATAGGGTGACTGTAGCAGACATTGTATACATAAAATTGTTCGTTGGAGGTCTCTTCTTCAGATTTTTTAAAAATGCTGTAGTCAAAAGTATAGATAAAACAAAATATAAAGGGCATTAACTTGGCCATGTATGAATGTAGTGTTATTATTCAGAGCGTTAGAGTTGTAGCTTTTAAATTTCAGAATTTACATTACCCCTAGGCTAAACAAATAATATCTTAAAACACACAACTCATATTACCATCGGTGCAAGTTATCAAATGAATTAGGGAGGAAGTAAGCCCCTGACTTTGTATAGGACATGTCATAACTTTGTAAAGCCAAATGGACATTAAACCTCTATTTTAATTATCTACATGTCCAAACACAGGCACTTATATAATGTGATATTTTTACATAAGCGAAGGGACAAAACATGGTTAGTGGAATGCTTTGAGGAAATATGGCTTGTCCAAATTTATTAAATGAAACTGTTTCATTTACATCATGTCATGTTTTTCTTCCCCTCCTATGTTGTTAAATGCTTAAAAGTTCCAAGGTGCTACCAGTGACAGAATTATTTTTAGTTTTCTCTTTCTGAGAACTGCCTTTTCACTCTCTAACACTATTTCTAAGCAACTCAAAAACTCCATTTTTCCCCCTAGCTCTACATTTTGTTCTTGACTTTCTTTATTTGGGACTAGAATTTCTCCTTTTGTCCCAACAGAATCCATCAATGTTAGACTGGTAGAAAGATGCTGGGTTTGGAGGAAAGACACCTAGGTTCCTTAAACCTATAACTACCTAGTTGTGTGATTGAAGCTAGTCATCTGCAGCCTGTGCCTTCATTTCTTCATTAGACAAATGAGGTTAAGTATATCTTACTTCTCATCTCACAAAAGTTTTGAGAGAATCTAATGCCCTTATGTAACTAAAGGTACACTGAAACTTCAATACACCAAAGAAATGCAACTTGTGTTTTAATTCATTGAGATTGACCCATACAGATTTTATTGATTGCAGACCTTGCCTTGGAATGGGGATAAAAGAACAAGGTAATAGTTCATTATTCTCCCAAGAAAGTCTTTTGTTTTACTTTCTTCCATTGCATATGCATCATATTGCAGACAGTATAAATCAAGTTATCACTCCATAAAGTAATATCAAATCTTTGTTTATAAACTTTAAACCAAATTTAAACAAAGACTGATACTGATCTCTAAAACAGAGGTCATAGATCCCTTATCACTATTCTCAAACTAAGTAGTTAAATATTATAAATGTAAAAAACAAGTGATGATTTGATTTTTGGAGCAATATGTAGTCCAAGATAGTGGTGTTTGAGAACTCTATCTGATTGGATTGCAGTTGCAGTGTGGCATGCAATGTTGATATCAGATTTCTTGGCTTGCTATGGAATTTATTTTTATAGACTTTTCCTTTCCCCTCCATTATAAATTTAAAATGACAGGTTACTTTTTGTATATACTTAGAACAGTGTATAGAATTTGAATTTACCAACTCATAGAAACACTTAAGAACTTCAGCTTACAAAAGCAATTAAATTCATTGAATTTATTTATTTAATCATTCAATAAATTTTTTTTGTCAGTCACTGTGCTAGATAATGGATATAAGGAATACATTAAGGGGAATGTGAGATTTTTTTGGGAAGGGAGCGATGATGACTTATAGTTTGGAAGTATTACATATGAACTTCCTGTAAGACTCCTAAAAGGATTGCATCAATTGGTGACATTATGAATTATCATCTCTGATAATATGTTAAGATCGAGTGCTTTTCATATAGGTTTAACACGTGCATTTTTGTATTTGTGAAAAAAATTGATAGTATTCTTAATGTCTGAAGCAAGAACTTGCCCTTCTCTCCATCCTTCCCTCCCTTCTTTCCACTTTGAATCATTTGTGTCCTTGATATCTAATATATGGTAGTCTCTAGTCACCTATGAGCTTTGAATGCTTGAAATGTGGCTAGGGTGACTATGGAACTAAATTTAAATTCATTTTAATTTAATTTAAAAATCAAAGCAGTAATAAATACTTTCTGCTAAATGCAAGCTTGTTATTTAGTAGGACTACATTCCTCTTTTATTGTCGAGGGCCTATAGATATATGAAAAATGCTCAGCATCACTAGCTATCATAAAACCACAATGGGATGGATACCACTTCACATCAGTCAGAATGGCCATCACTAATAAATCAACAAACAACAAGTGTTGATGAGATTGTGGAGAAAAGGGAACCCTAGTGCACTAATATTGGGAATGCAGACTGGTGCAGCCACTGTGGAAAACAGGAATTTCCTCAAAAAACTAAACATGGAACTGTCTTTCAATCCTGTGATCCCACTGTTGGGACTATACCCTGAGAATCCTGAAACACCAATGCAAAAGGACCTATGCATCGCAGTGTTCATAGTAGCATTATTTGCAACAGTCAAGTGTTGGAAACAGCCTAAGTGCCCATCAGTAAAAGAGTGGATTAAAAACTGTTGTACATTTATACAATAGAATACTATGCATCAAAAAGAAAGAAGGAATTCCTACCCTTTGTGACAGCATGGATGGAACTGGAGAGCATTATGCTAAGTGAAATAAGCGAGGAGGTGAAAGACAAATATCATATTATCTCAACTATAAGTGGAACAACAAAACAAATGAGCAAGTTAGAACCAGAAACTTGGAAATAAAGAACAAACTGACAGTGACCAGAGGGGAGGGGTAAGGGAGATAATGGGGGAAAGAAGGAGAAGGGACAAGCAAGGGAACATGATAGAGGAGTCGTGGGTGTGGACAATGTGGAAGGACTGACTGTGGAAGTGCAGGGGTGGCGACAAGGTTAAGAGTGAGCATGAGAAATGGGGAAAAAGTCGGGTCAACTGTAACTGAAAAGCAATAAATAAAAAGAAATGTTTGAGACATAAACTGTTGCATTGTAATGAGCATTTTAGCCACAAGTATTGTTTCTAGTAGAACACAGAAACACATTACTTATCCAGCCAGTGTCAATAGATTGATCAGTTTGATTTTTTTCCTCTTCACCTAAGTAACATTGTTTTATATTTATTTATTTTATGAAACAGCACAAATTACAGTGATGATATAAATTATAGTGTAATCACTTGATATACTTATTATTTTAATTGTCTTAAAATAAATTATATTGTAGCTAAAAATTAAGTATGGGCACATTTTAAAATTTAAAGTGAAGGCCTGCCACTGATCAGAAGTGCATGAAGATACAGAAGGAGTGGAGCAGTAAATGAAGAAAGGGATAGGTAGAAGGTGTTACCAATTTCACCAAGAAGGGCAACTGCAATTTGCTGAAGCAAAGCTAATTGAAAAAGCCAGTTTATTTGCTCTGTAAACATATTTTTTAAACGATAAAGTTGGCAATGTAAAGATACATTTTCTGAAAACACATATTAAATTTAATATGAAATTTACTCTTAACGGTCAAAAGGAACTGATAAAATTGTGAACCTGAAAGCAAAATTAAATGTCAAATAAATCATTTTAAAGGAATTTCTAGCAGTATCTGAACTTGTACAATCAGCCAGTTATGAAACATCTTGGATGACTGTGTGCACATCACACATGCAACCCCTCGAGTTTCAGCTAGAGAGTCACTAAAATAAATTATTTCAGTCATGGAAATTTTGGTAGAAAATTATGAAAATAAGACTAAACAATATTTTATACAAAAAACTCAAGACCTTATTAATGATGTCAAAAATCAATTAATTCAAAATTTAAAAGTATTCAATAATACCTGAAAATAATTAGTTGTGAGGTATAAGAGACATTATCCTTTCAATACTTTGGGTAGTTTTGTCCCCCCAAACTTCCAAATTTATGAAGGAATGTTGTCAATTTATAGCTTAAAAATTGAACTGATATTGCTTATGTGTTTGCATTCTACATCTGTCAAAGAGTTTTACCATATAGAAAAAATTTGTTTTTATTTTCATAGACAGTGTTCCAGCTATGTTAGATCAAAAATCAAGTTTTGCTAGAATTTTAAGACAAGAGACTGATATTTCCCTTATTTCTTTGTTCCACTAAAATGATTCACACTGAAAATATTCAGAGTTTTCTGAAACAGAGTCCATGAAAAATGCCACAGATATAGTTCTTAAGATCACTCTACATGAATGTGCAAATGCCATGAATTATCTCCAGTTTACGGGAATGTGATAAGAAAGAGGAGACAATGAATTTAATGATCTTGTTTTAATCAGTGACCACTATTAGAGTTATAGTAGAGTTTTACAAAGATTTACTGCACTGTTAGCTCCAACTTAAAAAATGTTCAATGTATTCAATATTCAACAATTAAAGCAATATAATAATGTGATTTACATTTCCTCACCAAAGATATGCAGAATATAAATGGACCAAATTTGAAGCTCCAGAGGAAGAAAAGCTTATTTGTGATTTCAATAGTCAGGTACAATAATTCATGTTGAAATCAATACTAATGACTTTATGAGCAATAATAATGATTTTTATACATTTTTCTAAAAGAATCAATGTGCAGAATATTTTAATGTAATCAACAGCATTATGTAAATTGGCTAAAAATTTACAAAAACATTGAAGAATGCCTTGTTGATATTGACAGTTTTAAAATTTCTTTTCAATTTATATAATATTTCTTTGAATTTAATGTTAATAATACTGACTTGACACAGAGTTAGCAAACTTATTTAACATGGACAGATAGAATTTTGAAGTGAATATGCTGTTGATTTAACTCAAATAAGTTCTTCAAAAAGAAATGAACCAGACCAGTTTTGTTAATTTGGATACAAATATAATAGAAAATGATTTTTTGGTAGTTGATTGAGCTATTGTTAAATTTTAAGTATGTTTAGAATACTATGTTCATGTGAAGCTACTTTTTCAACTGTCAATTTTGTGAAACCTAAATATAGTTAAAGTATTTTCTATAAAAACTAAGACTGATGCAAATGTAAAGCATATATCTGTTGTAGAAGATTTTATACAAAATAAGAATATTAATATTTTTTACATTTATTCCATAATAAAATAATATTTTGGAATTATTGGGTAAATGAAATCTATTATTAAAATAATTTTGACTTAGTTCCTTATACTTTTAAAAAATGTGGGTAGTAGAAAATTTGAAATTACGTTTGTGACGTCAGTTTGTTTCTACCAGACAGTGCTGATTAAGTAAATCCTACCATTCTTCATTTGTCTTCAATTATACTGGTGTGTAGGAAGACTTCCCAGGGGCCTATCATGAGTTATTTGAATGGTAAAAATTACCTTACCCATTCTTAATGAGCTTAATTCATATATTGCAACAGGTAGCTAAATTACTACTATCTATAATAGGTGTTTTTGCTGTCTTTGTTTTGTTTTACTCTATGGTGCTTTTAGACAGAAATCTAAATCTGTAATTTTTTTCTAATATTATCATCAAATCTGAACACCAAAATGAAGAAGATAGTTAAGCATCACTGGTGAATTTGTTCTTTGGTATGTATTTTTAGACCTGTTCAATACTTGACTATATTATTTAAGTTCTATACCCTCTACTTATCTTAATGTAGTAATAAATGGTATCGTATAGCTATAATTTCTTTCCTCTCATGGTAAATAAAAAGCCATTTGTGATTTGAACTAGATTCATCCTGACCATCTACCATTTATAGATTTACCATATATTCTCAGCCATTCACTCCACTTTCCACATATCCTTTGCATGGTGTTAGGTGAGAATGGATGACAGGCCCTGCAGGAAAGTTTGTATGTGGCTTGTAGAATATCTCATTGGGATTTTGGAAGGTTTTGGAGAGAAGAGATCTGTGACTGACTTTCCTTCTGAGTTCAGTCTCTGATTTTTTTCAGTAGTGGAGCTGCAAGTCTGATTTTGATTATACAACTTTTGATGTCCTTGCCAGAGTCAGGATGAACCACGATGCATACTTAGATGGTGTTCACTAAATGACTTTTTTCTTAATGTTCTATGTTCCCTGTCAACTGATCAGTGAAACTATGAAAACTAGGCACTTCATTTTTTAAATGAAGGGAATTAATAGGTTGAGTATACATCTTGACACAAAGAAAGTATTTGGAATGATAGTGAATTAAGTACTAGACTAGCAGAGAGAATCTGCCCGTCATAAAGTGGGCAGGGTCAGCAAAGGAAAGAAATGAATCAGCATAAGACAACAAGAGCACCGATTGAATTAAGTATTTTACTGAAGAATCTGCATTATTTTAGAGGTCACACTGCTCTTCCCTGAGATTGAGAAACACAACAGCCAACAGAAAAGATGGCAATTGTAGTAAACAACCTGAGGCTACTATACAATTGTCCATCAATTTTCTGTTGTCAATAAGCAAAGCAAGTATGATTACACTCCTTTTTTGTATACACACCTCAGGATGTATGTTGCATTCTTTTTTTCCCTTTAGGTGACTGTGTCTGATTTAAACCTGATTTAATCTTCAAGAAAACATATTGTAGAGAGAGGGCATTACCCCTCTAGAACTCTTGGGAATGTCCTTGGATAGTATCTACTTTGATAGCTCACTAACATCTTGGCCATTCTGCTACCACTGTCATTTTCAAGATCTTTGTGGTCAAAGAGCTAATTTTCTTCATAAGTTGTGGTAACCTCATTCATCCCCACCCTTTCTTCTCTTTTTTCTTTCTCTCTCTCTCCCCCACCCTCCCCCTCACTTCTTTCCTCCCTCCATCCTCCTTTCCTTCCTTTCTTCCTACCTCCCTCCCTCCTTTCACCCTCTCCCTTCCTTCCTTTCTTCCTACTAACATTTCTTAAACACTCATCATATAACAAGCCTTGTGATAGCCACATTGTCCTTGCCCTTGAGGGAGTCAATGTAGTGGAAGAGATGCATGAAAACCCACAAGTACAGTAATATTGTGCATGCTCTGACTACCATGTTCACATGATGATGGTGGGATCACATGGGAAGAAATCTTTATTCTGCCTGGAGAAGTCAGAAGTTAGATCACACAATATATCTGACATTTTTAACAGAGTCTCAAATGATGTCTAGGGGTTTGTGAAGCACAAAAGGTATGGGAATACAGTCTAGCTAGAAGGAACAACATGGGAAGAGGTTATAAAATTCACAACTACAAGAACCTTGGATGTGTGCAAGTGAGTGATAGGAGAGGATACCTGAAAGTCAGCGTGTGTCATAATAAACCATGCCTACAAAGATTGAAGTCTTGGATATGTAGGTGCTGAGTAGCACTGTAAAGTTTTAAGCAAAGGAGTAAATTGATTGGATGTGTATTTTAGAAAAGTAGTCCTGGAGAAGTGTGGACAATTAATTGGAAGAGCAGGCAGAGGAGGTGGGCAGACTGTAAACAAGGGCTATAAGGTCAGGGCATCACAATTAGTGACAGCAGTGGTGTCCTGATGGAAGTGGTTAATCTGTCCTACAAAAGAAAAGGAAAACCCCTGATTTATAGCATTCATTGACTTTTTTAGTGTAAATATTCTCACCATACTCTATTTAAAACTACAAACATGTTGTCTCAACACATAGGAGGAGCCATTATCCCATATTTCTATCAGGTACAATAGAGATAAAATGATTTCAAGAGCATAGACAGATGTTATCTGAGTCAAGATGGTGCACATTCTAGACATAACAGTATTGCTGGGAATCTAGAGGAGCATAAGAAAGACATTTTACATGATGGTGGTATGGAGTTCAAAGAAGGAAGCTGAACATGGAGAGATACGACTAACTATAGTATCATTTAGGGAGGTAAGACTTTTTTTTGGATTTTATTCTAGGGATAATAGAATATAAGCCATATAAGTATTTTAACTGCAGAGGAACACAGCCCATATTAGGGAGTTCACACTGGGAACACGGGCAGAGGCTGGGGACATGACTAGAAGTGGTAGAGAGCTTTGGAGGCTGCCCAGTAATCTAGACAGAAGGTGAGGGTATAATGCAGGGCATTGACTGATGAGAGAGAAAAATGAAAGGATTTGAGAGATAGTTAAAATTCAGAAGTGACAGGAATTGTTGATTGAATTTAAAAATGAGTGAGAAGGATTTTGAAGCACTTATGTATGAGATATCTAAGCAGACATTTTCTAGAGCAAAGACGGAAACATAGGTGTGGTATTCCACAGACACATCATGGTGGGAAATATGGGTTCGAGTGTCATCAATGTATAGATAGTATTTGAAGGTGGACTTATGAATAAAGTCACTTCTGGGGAATGTGTAGTAGGAAAAAGCAGACTGTGGTGGGAAGTTTGAGAAGCTTAGGAAATGCTAGTGTTTAAGGGGTGGACTATCTGACTGGCTTTGTCCTAGGCAAGATTAAGTTAATAAAAAGATATTAAACTTGTGTTCAGGACACTAATGGAATCTCTCTCTTCACCCTAATCTATGTCAAAGACCTTGCTTTCAATTTGCTCATCATTACATTCTCGTGAATGATAATTTTTGCCCAAATGTCCAAATAGGCATAGTCAATTAAAAACAAAACCCTTGATTTAACACCTACTATGTGTTGAAGAGAAGAGCATATAAGTAAGTAAAGTTTTGATAGCCACTTTGTTCCACAGACAGAGTCTATAGTTGCATGATTAGTAAAAAATTTGGTACCATCAATATAATCAATTAATATCTTTAAATATCTGATGCATGTCGTGCTAAAGAAGAGGAATCTTCTGATCAGCTCTCAGTGAGGACATCGTCCTTCTCTTCCTTCTTTTTAATCTTCATCTTTTATCTTTCTTTTTTAAAAATTTTATTTGAATTGTTGTTCTTATACAGTTTTCTGTCTTCTACTCCCATCCCACCCCACTCCAGCTCCCTCCCATTTCCACAACCCCTAGCTTTTGTCCATGTGTCTTTCATACTTGTTGCTCTAAACCCTTCCCCTTTTCCCTGGATATTCCTATCCCTCTCCTCTCTTGTTCTCAATTTCAGTGTCTTTGGTTATATTATGCTTGTTTGTTTGTTCTGTTGATTAGGTTCCTGTTAAAGGTGAGATCATATGGTATTTGTCTTTCATCTCTGGGCTTATTTTGCTTAGCATACAGCTGTCCAGTTCTATCCATGCTGATGCGAAGGGTAGGAGCTCCTTCTTTCTTTCTGCTGCATAGAATTC